>PVIH01001327.1:0-38984 GCA_004025045.1 Sigmodon hispidus
CCAGCTCTGTGGTGGGTGAACAGCCAAGGAGATGAGATAAAGTGGAGCTTCCAAGAGCTGAGGAACTTAACCTGCCGAGTGGCCAACGTCTTAGAGAAGACTTGTGGCCTGCAGCAGGGAGATCACTTGGCCTTGATTCTGCCTCGAGTGCCTGAGTGGTGGCTGGTGTCAGTGGGCTGCATTCGAACAGGTCAGTGATTCATGTGAGACCCACTGGACCTGAGTGTTGGGATGGTAGGTGCCCTGCACCTAGCCTGGTACAGACTAAACTCTGGGGCTCTGGCCTTGGCTTCTATCTGGAACCACAGAGGGAAGCCTCTGTCCTTCCCTTTGAGGATAGACATCTCTGTCAGAGGCAATATATTTTCTTTTCCCTATACCTTCCTTATTCTTCAAGGCTGTCTCTCTCACTCACATAAACTCACACACTTTCTTTCTCTTTCCCTAACAAACTGGCATTAATATGCTGTAAACATAATAGCATGTATCCCTCCCTATTGTGGCTGTTGTGAGGCCTATAAGCACCAAGTGAGTACTCATGAACACAGGAGTAAAAGCTGCTAAAACCAAGACATTCTCTTCATAAACTCACAGTGGAGTTGCAACCCAAAGGCTAACAACGGTGTACTACAGTTACCCATGCACAATAGTAACAAACATTTTTCTATTATCCAAACAATATACTTGAGAGTTTATTTTTCTTTAAATCCAGTCAAGAATCATACATTGTATAGAGTTCTCAGATTTCCTCTACCCCCTATAATCTTCAATGTTTTAGACTTTTCTGCACAGCAGCATGTTTTAAGTATCCAAACCAGTTGTTTTGCAGAACACAGCTCAGTATTTGGGCATACAATTCTTTCTTTGCCTATGTTCTTTTCAGTTTAACTGTATTTAACTTCAATCCTACAAAACAAGGCTATGTATCCCTTGGTAGCCAAATCACTACATCAGAGTGTGTGTGAAGTTGGCTTCTCCCAGCATCCATAATGATAATTTCATCACGCAAGCCAGGTACTGTTCATCTGATTCCTCCTACATGATGCTGTGAATCTTCTACCCAATAGGCTTTTATATGGTTTGGCTGTGTATCAGTAGCTCTTAACTGCATTGAATACTACTATGTTAGGCTTATACAGAGGGTTTTTCTTTGTATTATGTCTATATGTTACTAATTAAAAGTCTCATGCAGAGATTTTCCTCCCTCTTGAAGTTACTTCTAAATGTTTATGTCTGATTTGGAAATCATGTGGTGCTTTGAATCTCAGATTGTTATAGCTGTGATAAGGAAATATCAAGTCAGAGGTGGAAACATTTGCCTTGTCTCATGATTTCAGCCCATGGCTGCCTGGCTCCACTGGTACCTGAGACGAGGCAGATAATGAGTTCATGTGCTAGAACAAAAATCCCACCTCATGGAACCAGTAATCCAAACACAAGAGTCTAGAAGAGACTAGAAACAAGATAACCTTCAATGACCAACTTCAACAAAGACCCACTTCCCAACAGTGCACTCTATTCTGAGTTCATCTAGATTAATCATGGATCACTTCACATCCTTGCCATTGAAACACATTTTAACACTGACTCTACCTGCTGGGGATCAAGCCTTCAACATAAGAGACTTTGGGAGGATACTTCATATGCAAACTGTGGCAGGACTGGTGAATTCTCTTCTTACAATCACCTTTCTCATCTCATCATGAATACTCCTATAACATGTTTCTCTTCTCCCGCTTTCCCCCCACTTCTTTTCTTCTTTGGTCTCTTTCTCTCTTCTTCCCTCCCTTCCATTATCTAACAGAATGCAACACGGAATCAAGAACAAATAGCAAAAGCAGAGAGAACAAAGAAAAGAAACCATGCTTCTATAGAACTAAGAAATGGCTAGTGGGAAGCCCAAGATTATAGATTTAAAGTAATGAAAGGTGGTTCAGTAATGGCTTTCCCGCATGCAATGACTACTAGTTAGGACTAGTGTGTACATGCACATCTATACACATGAACATACATGCACACACACACATATACCTGTACACCTGCATGCACACACACAGCCATTTTGAAAACAAAAAGAAAAGAGGAAGAAGGGAAGACAAAGAGTATCCTCAATGTCAGAATAGGAAGTGGGGTATCTCCCTAGAAACACAAGATACAGGTGTTCATGGAGAGAAGAAATGTGGAGGGAAATGGCCTGTGTTTTGTGGACTTGAGGTGGCAGGGAGTTTCAGAGGACATCTAGTAAGGATTTGGTCTCAGTGGAATAGCCAGGCTTGAATTCACTGGTGGCTGTGTTGCTATTGATGGTAATGAGAAATTAGGATAATGATCATTTGTAGGACAATGTGGCTAAATTAGAGGGAAAGAGAAGAAAGGATATTCATGATGACTTCAAAGGACTAATGTGAAAGAATAGAAAAATGGGGCAGGAATTGCTGAGATGCAGCCGGTCCTAAAAATCAACAACACTGTACTCACAGGCACTATTACCTGATCAGGCCTAAGTGTGTACTAGGGTCCATCTACAATCTGTTTGGTCTCATCTAGAAAGGACTAAGAAAAAGTCTATAATGTTTATGTTTATAGGATTCGGTTTGTGATCTTATTAAGATTCAGATTATGACTGAGCAGATATGTTCCAGATGTGAGATTCTGAATTGCCCCTGGTGTAGAGGCTGGTGAACTGTGGATCATCCTTTTTATAGTTTTGGAATTCTCATCAGATGAGTGAGGCTTAAGACCACTGATGTAACAGCAAGCCATTCTTTCTCACCCCCAGGGATCATATTCATGCCTGGGACTACCCAGCTGAAAGCCAAGGACATCCTCTACCGACTACAAGCATCTCAAGCCAAAGCCATTGTGACCACAGGGAGCCTCGTTCCGGAGGTGGACTCTGTGGCTTCTCAGTGTTCTGCCCTGAAAACCAAGCTGGTGGTATCTGATCATAGCCATGAAGGGTGGCTCAACTTCCAGTCATTGATTAAGTGAGATTCTGATTTGATAAATGTGGTCTCTGAATATGGGTCATGGGAAGAGACCGTCTATGTCCCAGCATTGGAAGACAAGCCTGGGTGATGGAAACTCTCTTCCTAGCCATGCCATGCACCTGCTGTGGAACCCTGAGCTTCTTGCTTCTCTTCCCTTGGTTTCCTTGGTCCTTGGTGCTTTGTAAAGTCAGGAAGTTGAACTTCCATGTTTTGTCATTAATGTACACTCAGCCCTGAAGCCAAGCAAAGGAATGTAATAAAGTCAGGGAAGTGTGTTTTGCATATTCCACATAGATAAGAAACTTTTATACATATTTAGATAGATGCATGTATAAACACATATAAAGAGGTTTAATGAAAATGAATTTTCAAGATGATATGTGAAACTTTAAAACAACTTGAGCATGGTACAGTAGTGCATGACTTTAATCTCAGCATTCAGGAGGCAGGGGCAGGTGGATCTCTGTGAGTTCAAGGTCAGACTGGTCAACATAGCAAGTTCCAGGGAATCCAGGGCTACATAATGAGATCATTTCTCAAAAACAAACAGGAATGAGAATAAGAGACTGAATTTCTAATCGCTAACCCTAACCCTAACCCTAACCCTAACCCTAACCCTAACCCTAACCCACTGTGGTTAGCAAGTTTAGGGGACAGATTCTTTCTCTCCTAGATACCTTTGAGGACACCTTACCAGAAAGCTTAAGATAGGACTGGAGAAAGGCTCTTCACCCTCCACACTCCCCCCAGGAAACTCCTGTGAGCATCCAAATGTATCCCACAATATTCACAGTGCAGTCAGGAACCATGCAAGGGTTGCTTTCTTGGAGTAGCACCTCCATTTCTAAAGCCATTTGTCTCAACAGTGAAAGAAAGTGACTCTCATAAAGCCAGAGATTTGACTGAAAACCATCTAAAATCAAGAAAAGGTCTGGAAAATTATTCAGCTTACGCAGAGTCCAGGCAGAGCATGTCCTACTTAATGAAGCCAGGAGTGTTGATGTTTCCTTAATGTTTAGGATATTTCAGGAAAAAAAAAAAAACCTAGACAGCTTGTCTTTACAATCAGAGAAGGCTCAGAAGTATCCATTGGGAAGATGTTCTGAGAACAAGCAGACAGAAGTTCTGCACACTGCCCAGAGCTGCTGGGACCATCACAGGACATCCCATTCCCGGCCCACTTAGGGTGTGCTGCAGTATAGACAGTGCTAACTAAGTGTTCTGTAATTTGTTGATCATATGTTCTTACTACTTTTCAACTGAAGACTCACCAACTCCTTTGTCCAAGTCACCCTAGTCAGGCTCATGCCTGCCCTTGGGAATACCAGCTTGTCCTCCAGTCTTGCAGATTCCCAGGTTCCCTACTCAATGCTTCGTGTTGCTCCAGCAGAAGATGAGAAAGTAACATAGTGATTTTTCTTCTCTTGCCTCAACTCTCTTTGCAGATCAGCATCTCCACACCACACCTGTATTAAGTCAAAGATGAAGGATCCCATGGCCATCTTCTTCACCAGCGGGACCACAGGTTATCCCAAAATGGCAAAGCACAACCAGGGACTTGCCTTTCGGTCCAGTGTCCCTTCATGGTAGGAAAAGAGCCCCTATTAAGGCTGGGTTCCAGCCCTAAGGCAAGGGGTATGGGCACACATGCATGCTGACTAGAAGCGTCTCATTCTTGCTCTCCACTTCTGTTCTCTGAATCAACCTCTGAGGGTCTGAGAGATGAACATCTGGGATCCCAGTTGCTAGCTAACATAGACCCAGGGTGACACAAGGGGCCCCTTTGGACTCTGTTGAGCACTCTCACAGGAGGGCGTTCTGTAAGCCACACAAGTAACACGACACTGTGTCTCTGACAGTGGGTGAAAGACACCTGTCCTAAAAGCCCCCTCCTTTCTCTATTGTAGGAAAAACAGACATGACATTTCTTACTAATGAACTGCCAGAAACTGAGCTGCATCAGGTCACTGGTTCTGTGTATGTGTAGGCGAAAGCTAAGCCTTGATAATTCATTTCAATAACCCGAAGCCAATTGCCTCCACTCCTTAACTGCTTCCTCTCCAACTGGCAATATTCAGAACAGACCAAGCATTGTTCTCCAACTAACTAACCTGAACAGGCACAAGAGAAGGCAGACAAGCGTGAATCCCTCCTCTTTGGCTTCTCGATATTGCCCTTTTGCTATTTGTGTCTTCATTGCAAAGATGGGAAGCTCAAACCAAACACTTAAGGCAAAAAGTGAATAGGGAATGTAATGGTTCATGACCAAAAGCAGTCCAGGGGTAGGCTTCAAACATTCCTGGCTAGATTAGGTTTTATTTGTGCCATACTGTCACTGTTTCTGATACATAGATGCTAGTAGAATCACCAAGTGTTTTATTAGTGACTGATTCAGACTCAGCAAGACAGCAAAAGACTCTGCCCAGCTTATCTAGCAAAGGTCTGTGGGGTCATTAGCAGAGAATTAGTTTCAGGGACTTGTGTCCTGGAAGTATGGCATGCTGAAACACCTTTGGTGTTCTAGAGCACCTTCACAAGTCGCATGATATGAGAGAGATAATTCCTTAACTGAAAATGTTCTCCAACCCAACATAACTCCACCGTGGCATAGCTGAGGTCACTGTCTTTTGGAGTTAGCAGGAAACTGTTGAACCTGAAGACATCTGACATCATTTGGTGCATGTCAGACCCAGGATGGATTCTGGCTACTGTGGGGTGCATGATTGAACCATGGACATCAGGGGCTACAGTCTTCATCCACCACCTCCCTCAGTTTGACCCCAAAGTCATTGAAGAGGTAAGAAGACCAACTTTTCAAAATCAAAACTCTTGCATAGGATATGCATATTTCCAAAAGCTAGAGTGTAGTAAGAAGTTTCTGCCCGAGCTTTCAGGCCTAGACCCGAGGTTCTGACTCACCTGCCGCCCCACTGCCACCTAGCCCCCAAATAACCACACAAAGCCTTATATTAATTTCATGCTTATTGGCCTATGGTTTAGTCATCTAGCTTTCTCTTAACTTTAGAACTAACCCATAATTAGCCAAGTGGCTTAGCATCCTGGCCTTCTTTCCTCTGTGTCTGCAGGCATCTCTGCCTGACTCTTCCTCTTCCCAGAGTTTTCTTAGTCTGGTAGCCCAGCTCACATTTCCTATCTGCCTTCTGGCCAATCAACATTATATTAAACCAGTAGGAGGGACAAATATTTACAATTTACCAGATCATAACCCCATAACACTGGAGTCAGCTGAGAAAGATTCAGGTAAATAAAGTAATTCCAGTCTTGAGCATCTCACCATGTGCAACACTGAGTCACAGTCACAGGATCAGAATGACAGTGTGAGCTGGAATAAAATGTATCTTTCTTAGCTAGTCCTTGGATCTATAGATCAGATTTTGTGGGTGATAAACTAAAGCAAGAGGACAAGCCCAAATCTCTGGGTCCTGCTCTGCTGGGGCCAAGTAAGAAGTACAGGGGTAGGATGAGGGTATCACTCATTACAACAAAGTATCAAAGTTAGCCATTGGGATATGACAAAACTAGCTCCTGTCTTTAATATTGATTAGCATGTTAGTCATCAATTATAGCCTTAGTTTGAAATATACTTTTGAAATATACTTTTATTTATTGTCTGATAATATCATACATGTATATAATATATTTTTGTCAAATCCATCCCCCAATCCCTCCCCTCCAATTCATTCTATGCCCTTCACCACTTCTCTCTCCCAACAATGTGTACTCTTTTTTAAAAAACTTACCCAGTTAACTAGTAGTGCCAGTGCATGCATGGATGTAGGGCAATCAATACAGAGACTCAGAGTACAAAGAATAAAATACTGTGGATTTCCATTTAGTCCTAAATAGAACACACACAGAAAAAGAGACAGAAACAGAGAGAGAGAGAGAGAGAGAGAGAGAGAGAGAGAGAGAGAGAGAGAGAACAATTTGTTCAGCTCTGAGACTTTTCCCCCTGCGAATCTTTCTGTACTATTTCATGAACATCCCCACCTCTTTGTTTGTAGACACCATGTTTATTTCACAATGTCCTACTAAATGTCATCTCCTCCTTGGAGCATCCACCTGATCTATTGCCCTCTGCTCTGTACTTGAAGAATGGCACATCTCTCTTACGACATCTACCAACTTCCACCTTATCATGCATGCCTTTTTAAATCTCCTCTGTTAGAATCTACCTTTCATACTATGTAGCACATTAGTTCATTCTTTTAGCATTTGCACCCAACAGTACCTGACACATGCCATATATGAAACCCTTGCCTAATGTGCATATATTAAAGGAATTAATATAAAAATAAATAGGTCTTCCTGAAAGAGGTCATATCCTAGGGGCTAATAATTGGCTGATGTTGTTAACCCTAGCTACAAAAACAAAATTCTTTATCTGTTCATTTCCAGGTGCTATTCAAATATCCTATCACTCAAAGCCTTGCTGCACCATCTGTATATCGAATGATTCTTCAGCAGAAATCTACCAAGTATGTAGCACTGGCAGGTAACAGCAGCCTTTGGTTGGGATTTTAGAGTATCTGATAAGCCATTGTTAGTTTTTCCTTTTTTTAATTGCGTGTGTGTGTGTGTGTGTGTGTGTGTGTGTGTGTGTGTAGTAATTATCAGTCTAATTAGTTATTCAAGATCAGACCTGTAACGTTAAACCCTTGCAGGTTTATTCCTTTGTGAGAGGGTTTATTATTTCTGACATAACAAAAATAAAAATATACATCTGCCTATGATAAAAATTTACACTTTAATGAGCTATTTAAAGACCTGTCCAATCACTTACTTGAGTCAGAAAAATAGAACTTTGTCAGAGCCTCAGAGACTTGCATGTGCCTCCTGAGTTTTGTAAATGAAACCACCGTCAGTTTTCTGGGTGCTCTCCTCTATTTCCCTTGGTAGTAACTAAGAAGATATTCCTGAGAAAATGGGTCTGTTTTTCATGTTTTTTAATTTTATTTATATACTACAATTAAGTGAGATCTAACTTCACTTTCCAATATCTTTGATATGTTAATGCTGTGTATTTTTATGGTTAGTTATCTTTATTGCTATATCATATCCTGTTTAACAAAAGTATCACAATTTCTTTGATCATTCTACCATTAATGAAGATGTGGTTAAACTTTGCCTGGTGCTATTGCTGACCAAGGAAGCATTTAACTGTGGTACTCATCACTTATGTGAAGATAAATGGGCTTTCTAATGTTTTTCTAGGGTGCAGGTACCTAGGTCATGCTAGAAAACTTCAGTATTTTCCAGAGTACCAAACCATATTATGCTCTTTTTATCAAGACTGAAGGGTTTCCATTGTCCCACATCACTTCACCACCTGCTCGGTCAGTCTTTACTTGTCAAGCCCATGGATGTGTACTGTGGTCTTGTTAGAGTTCACTTTCCACTTCCTGGTGTTTGTCAGTTGGTTTTTACCTAATCTGAAATCTTTCTGACTGTGGATATGGACATGTATTCTAGAAAATCTGAAGTCACTCTTATCTAACCCCAAAGACAGCTGGACACCAAAGTGAGCCCGCAGAGACAAATCTCAGTCATTTCCTTCCAGTTTTCTTCAGAGAATTCAATTATTATTTTGTGGTGACTCTCTAGGGACATTCTGAGGGAAATGGGAGCGATATTGTATTTCATGGTGTATGTACCTAATGTAAATGCTCACCCAAAGCTCTGTCCTGAAATTTCTCTTCTCTGGATTTCTGATCTCTCTCAAATTCTCTGTTATTGTTCTGCATTTTCCTAAAAATAGTCTAACCTGCCTTGATGTTGAGCCTTTTACAACCTTGGCTGTCAACCTCCACACAGAAATAGAAAAGGCCTTCAGTTATCACAGCACATCCCTCACATAAAGCAGTTAGATTTGTTACACCCAAGTGTCCCCTGAGGTCTCATCTCTAGTCTTATGATCTATATAAAGTTGTCCCTCTTGTACTCGTGCAAAGATTTTCCAGGGTGAGTTCTTATGAATACTCTCCTCCCTTTATTACATGAGCATCCAAGCGTAACCAAAACATCACTGATATCACAAATATCTTCAACAACACCCAGTCATGACCTGCCAGAAACACTAACTGTGACTTAGAGAAAGGGGGTGACATCATCTGGCCACGGCCATCAATAAAAAACCAGAAGTAGGCTTGAAAGGTAACAAAGAAGACAGATGAATGATCTGAACAACAAAGCTTTACGCTCTTGATGCTTATATTTTCAGCAGAGCATCCAAGGCCTGACATATTTGCCTTCCCCTAAGTCTCAGGTTCCCCACGCTGGAGCATTGCAGCACCGGTGGGGAGAGTCTGTTGCCTGAGGAATATGAGCAATGGAAGCTAAGAACAGGCCTTCTCATTCACCAGATCTATGGACAATCAGAAACGGTAGGTGAACAGGCCCCTTCGGCACCATTTAAATAGGTTCAACATCCAGCATGTACTGAGGTCTCATTGTGTACAGCCCTCTCAAAGTCAATAGAGAGCTTTGGGTTTCAAGAATAAATTATCCCAAATCTGCAGGGAAAATGTAGAGCTCATCAATTTACTGAGAAACCAATGAACTGAAAGCTGTTGTGTAAAACTTAAAATCACACTATGACACTGTCACTGTTAGCTCAGAAAAAACACATGGGAGGGAGGTTGAGGGACCCTGGAAAGAATGATCTCTTCTGCAATTCAGAAGTCATCACCCGATCCTGCCAATTCCACCCTCACATCCTAGAGCGGCTACATGTGGTGGATGGAAGGTGACTTTCAATGTTCATGTCAGAGTGTTGAGGAGGATAATGCAGGTTAAATTATGAGATTATAGTGGTAGTAGATGAGGAAGCAAAGAGTTTCTGCATATACCACATGTAAATACCCATACACTCCTGCACACACTTAATGAAATCCCAGAGTATCACTGAGCTAGAGATGGTCAGGGCATTTACAGCATCATACACTTTGTGACCTTCAAAAACTTTACTCCTTCATTCTAACCTGTTTGCCATTAATGTCTAATGGCTGGATGGAACCACTTCCCAGTATCCCTTGAGTTAACAAAGGAATGTCTGCTATTTTCTGTAATACATTGAATATTTTAGATATTGTCTACATACTTGTCTGCTGCTTTTTCAAAAACAAACAAGTAAATGATTTGCTATGCTTCCAGTCTGAAAAATTGTTATGACTATGGACCTGTTGTTGAATGGCTCATAGTTTACACTGAGACAAGGAGACAGGTGGGTGAGAAGATGCTTCACTGGTGACCCTTTGCATGGATGGTACTTTCTTCCTCCAAGCACATCACATTTTCATTTGCCTGTGCCTCCCTGCTTCGCTTACAGTGAGAGTGGTGTCCTCCTTACCTTACCTACAGTGACAGCCGTGTCCTCCCTCCCTCACCTATGGTGAGGTCAGTAAGAGCAATGGAACAGCAGATGTGAAGAGCTTCTTCACCCAGGAGCTCAGCTCTGTCCATTATAAACATCAAGACCATAGGCCCAGTGTCAGTCTCTCTGAGTGTTAGCATTCTCCTTTCTGAAATGAATATGATTTTAATGCCACAATTGATGAATCATCATACATCAAGTGCTAGACACAAGGCTAAGCCCATAGTTCACACCAAAATTGTTATGGCAGTTGTGTATCTTAGGTAACCATTGTATCAGATGCTAGGTGGATGTACATAGGTGAATGGACAGTCTGTACTTGGGCATTCTTGCTATCACTGAGAGAAACAGACAGACAAACAACAGTCATGATGCTTGTGAACCTGAACTGCCCAAAAGTACTGTGTGCAGAAAATACCCCAGGAAAAGAATGTCCTATGGACTCTTCTCTAGATCTGAATAATAATTCTCAGTAATAGACTTTTCTTGGGTGTTTGGTATGTACCTCACACCATGTGAAAATTCCCCTATGGACTCATGTGTGCTGTGTGTGCCCATGGCCTGTCACTTAAGGCTAAGCAGATGATCACAATTGGAGAGCCAGCTGCAAATCATTATATAATTAGTTCCAAGTCCACCTAGACACCATAGAGATCTTATCTCAAAATGCCAAGAAAAGGTTGTGGAAGAGTGTGAGGGTTGTTCCCGTACATTTTCGAGCACAATGAGAAATAAGTGTATCCATTTGTCTCATTTTGACCACAAAGGAGACCAGAGAGCTTACTGCAAAGCACTCAAAATAGAGAAAATGACAAAGAACTGCATGGGGAAATTGAATCCACTGGGAAGGCACATGAGGTCTAGGGGTACTGGCACAGGGAATGGCACAAAGATCTAAACCATCTCAACCTGTCCCCAAGGTGCTGGCCAGGAATCGCATCACTATCCAATAATCCAGTGGATATGAATGGTCAACAGACTCATAGCTTTCCTGTGGCATAATGACACATCCCTGATAGGCATTTCACACTGCACCTGATGTGCCACAGCCTCAGGCTCACCCCTTCATTTCTATCTACCCCTCAATCACTAGACCCTATCAATCCTACATGTAGTGTAGGTACCACCCATGCTGGGAATAACGAGCATCCATTAAATAGAGTTGAATCAATGGCTATATCAAGGTCAAAAATCAAAATCTTATTCTCAATAAACAGCCTCTATCAGAAGCATGAGTGTGACCCTGCTTTGTCCAACCCTGATCTTCTTTTGTAAACAGGGAATATGCTGTGCGGTCTTCCGAGGCATGAAGATCAAGAGAGGCTCCATAGGGAAGGCCATCTTACCCTTCGACATCCAGGTCTGGTCTTAGGGTGTTAATCGGGAGTACTTTACAGGTCAGCTGGGATGGATCTATATGTGACAGCAGGTCGTTGATCCAGCCACACCTTCACCATAGTCACCCTGCTCCCTGCTTCCTGTTTTTACCTGCTTTCCTATGGGAGCTTCAGGTGAGCAGAGCATTATTGTGGATGCTGATGCAGCTCACCTGGAAGAGAGCTACATCGCACATGGTGCATGGGAAAGAGTAATAAACAAGGTCTGCAGATGACCCTGTCTTCCAGTTTGAAGACACAGAAGTAATATCTCAATTCCCATGAAACAAAGAGCCTTGGTCTTGGACTCCATATTTGCTGATTTCAAAGAATTCAACAGATTTAGTCTCTTTTCTCACAGTTTCTTCAGGAGTGGTTCTCATTTAGCCTCATCAGTGTCTTGTGATGAGCCAATCAGGGGCACACAGGGCCCAGAGAGGCCCTCACTGTGGGATTCACAGTCTTCTTGTTGCAGATCATTGATGAGAAGGGAAACATCCTCCCTCCCAACACTGAAGGATACCTTGGCATCAGGATCAAGCCCACCAGGCCTCCTGGCCTCTTTGTGGAGTATGAGGTAATGGTATCCCACCCTACCCTGCCTCAAGGATGCAGAGTGATTGTTCTATACCTTGAGATTTCTTTATATCATCTTCTCTTCACTTCAACCTGAGGAAGCTAATATCAGATCCATTTCTCTTTTCGAAACATTTTTCACCTAATGCTATGACTGTCTTCATACCACAGCCTCAAGCATCATTCCTGGGGGTGTTTTTATAAATATCAATTATTCCAATAGGTGGTTTTGAGAATCACATATCTATACAAACCCATGATTTTCCAACCTATATTATATATTATATATAATATGTGATTGTCTTAATTGTCCTTTACTCCTCTTCAGAGTTTTATTTCTGAGAATTGAGACTAAGAGCCATGTACTCATTATTGGTAACTGTCACATAAAGCTGCGCCCCCAGAGGCCACGCTGTAAGGACCCCTCCAATGAGAACTGGATTTTGTTGTTTGTTTGCTTTGAAGTAAAATAGAATATAAAATTCACTTCTCCATTTTCAATTGTGCACATCAGTGGCAGTAAAAAAATTCATGACAGAGTGAAACCCTCATATCATCTGTCTCCAGAAAATCCACACCCCTGATAGAAACTCTGTCCTCATTATACAGTAACACCCACAGCCTACTACTCCTCACTCCCAGAGTCTGGTTACCTTTCACCCCTACTGACTTTGTGAATTTATTTACTTCAGAAAATTTAAATCTGTGAGATCAAGTGACACAGCTTGTTTCACCTCAGTTTGGGAACTTTTTCTGCCATTATGTATTTGAACAGCACCCCTCTGCCCTCCCCTACTTCCAAGGCTCTGGCCGTGCATATCTGACAAGTAAATTAGGCTCTGTTCACGTTGCTCCCTTATTTTTTCCCCTTGAGCCTTTTTTCAGTTGCTATATGTTCAGTTCCCTCGTTCTTTCTGCCTGGTTTAATATGCTTTTAAATCTTCTGGTGAATTTATTAATTTAGTTGTTTTTGCATGTTTGATCTTTACTCATTATATGCATGTTGAGTTATCACCTTGCAGCTCACACATACAGTCAGTTATTATGAAAAGCCCTAGAGATGAAATGTTGTCAGGGAGGTAGAGCTGGTGTAGGGGAGGGATGGAGCAGAGCGATGTGTGCATGCTTACAAAAGCCTTGAGGAGTTTCTCCTGGAGATGGCAATGCACTGTTAGTGGACTGCTATGGTAGGATGAGGAATCCACACCTGTGAGCAAATTGCAGAACACACACTCACACACACATACTCACTGATACACACACACACTCTCACATACACACTCACACATGAATAAACTACATGAAATCTGAAAGAGATCAGAGACTGGATCAGTGTTCATATCGTGACTGTAATATTGAACAATAGCTTTGTGAAACATTACCATTAGAGAAAACTAGATGAAGGACATATGGTATTTCTTGGTATTGTTTCATATTTTTATTCTTCTTGCATTGTTTATTAACATAGAAAATATTAAATATTAATATTTTCTGTATTATCATAGGAAAGTTGCATTATGATGCACCATCCTCATGGGATTCATGTGAGGATGAATTAGGTAGCGCTTTGCAAAGGGAGTCACTCCTTTGTGGCTGCTGATCCTCCTCAGTTGTCCCAGCATCACACATGCTGAGCTGAATAAAACCAGGGTTCCTACTAGGATGAAAACTACTCTGATGGAAAGTATCACAACGTAAAATGCTGTTTTTGAAATGTAAGCTGAATGGCGCTCATGGATGGAGCTGCAGTCCACAGTGTGTGGCCTTGTCCAGGTGCCAAGGGCAGAATTCGGGCTCATCAACTCTGAGTTCACTGGCTTCAGAACAGGTCCTGTGTTCCCTTTGCAGAATAGCCCAGAGAAGACAGCTGAAGTGGAATGTGGGGACTTTTACAATAGCGGAGACAGAGCAACTGTGGATGAAGATGGTTACTTCTGGTTCCTGGGCAGGGATGATGATATCATCAATGCTTCTGGGTAGGTGTTGCTGGCCCTGGGCTGGCTCTCATGGCACCTTGCCTGCTTGACTTGCCTTCATGCCTTGGTGATGGGACCCTCGCCCCGACTCTGAACAGAGTCCTGTTTAAGATATTCTAATACCTGTGTACCTGGACACCTCCACATCCCTGTACCCAAAAGATTTAATTAAAATGAAGTTCACGGGTGTAAAACATGATATAGGAACCAAGACTGTACTGACATCTGCCTATAATCCCAGGAACTCAGATGGTGAGGCAGAGGATCCTAAGTCCAAGGATGCGTGGGAACTTACTAAAACTATCTCAAAATTTTAACAGAGGCTGGGATAGTCTTCAGTGATAAAAGACTTGCCCTCTATGTGTGAGGGCCTAGGTTCATCCCTAGTGCCATGGAAGGAAGGAAAGTAAGGGAAGAGGAAAAAAATCGTAAAAAATAAAATAGCGCGCTGAGATGAGGGAGGAGGACACAGCATTTGCTAGGACTCGATGAGGATCTTGAGGGCCCTGGTGCTGAGGGAAGCTGCTTGAGCAAACACCCGAGCTCTGCAAAGAGCAGTTGCTCCACCTCCTCTGTGACCAGAGACACAAAGTGAGCCATCCCGGGATTGCCCGAGCCAGGTCGGCTTAATGCTAAATACTTCATCTGGGGGTCCAGGATACTAGTCTGGAGTCTCTGGCTGTCTATGACCTCCACCCTCGGTGTTATGTGGTCATGTGACCCTCAAGAACAAGGTGGAAGGCTTGGTTCTCTGCAGCCCTGGTGTCTGCTCAGGACAGTTGCTTCTCCAGGTACCGCATCGGGCCTGCAGAGGTGGAGAACGCCTTGGTAGAGCACCCGGCAGTGGCGGAGTCGGCTGTGGTAAGCAGTCCGGACCCGACTCGGGGAGAGGTAAGTAAACAGAAGCCCGTGTCCAGTGCAGGGGTTGGAGAGACAGAGGGTGGGAGACTTTAAGGCTTTAGCATGAACTGAAAACCTCAGATGGAACTCTGGTGTGCCTGTGCATATACACGGAGTGGTCACCAGGGGGCACTGTGGCCTTGGCAACTGAAAAATGGTTGGTTGGTGAGCAACATGCCCTGTACCAAATCATTTCCTGGGCCCAGGGAGAGCTCACTGGGTATTTTAGGTTCCTTTTTGTTTCTATGATTTAAAAAAAAAAAATCACGACAAAAAACACAACCAAAGGAAAATTTATTTTTTGCTTACAGTTTCTGGTCCATCATTACAGGTAATTACAGTATCTCTCTCTCTCATACACACACACACACACACACACACACACACACACACACGAATACAAACTCCAGAACATGCACCCATTGACTCAACAATATGTATTGAACACTTCTGTGCACCAGGACTTGTGAAAATTAGTGGTAAATAACAAATAGTTAAAATAAATTATCACAATGATTATTGCTATTTTAATTTAATATTATATTTATTATTGTTCATTGAGATCCAGACACTGAACAGTGCACACAGTAAATACATATTGATACTAAAATGTTGATGGTAGTAATAACAAGTCCATGCAGGTCATGCGTTTCATACATACTCTGTGTTCTCATGGAATCTTTACACAAACCCTGTGAGACATGAAATCCTGTTGTACCCATTGCACAGAGGAGGAAGTTAAGGTGAGGACAGGCCAGGTGTTTTCCAGGGCATTCAGTGGAATGGAGAGGACACGGATTGAACCTGGCCTTCTTCTAGTTCATGTAGCCTCTAGTCTCAAACATCAGCTCTCAAACATCAGCTCAAGCCTCCAGTGGATTTGTCCACTCAATAAACAATGTTTGACATGCTCTGTGAGTGGGCAAACATCTGAACCTCTACCACCATCCTGCAGGTGGTGAAGGCATTTATTGTCCTGACCCCAGAGTTCCTGTCTCATGATAAGGAAGAGCTAACCAAAGAGCTACAGCAGCATGTGAAGTCAGTGACAGCACCCTACAAGTACCCCAGGAAGGTAAGCCAGCCTAGAGGGTCCCAGCTAGTGACTTCTGGCCTCCAACTGGCCGCTTCACCTCTCGGAGGGCAGCCGTGGTATGGTGGGGAGAAGTTCAGTCAGCCAAGAGGTTTTGTTTGTTGACGAATCTCTGCCCTGTGCCAGAAATGAACTCACTGCTGAACATTAGCCAAAAGAAAAAGATCAGGAAAGTACCCCAAAATGTAGTTTTAACAGTATTCATTATCATGTAAAATTGAAAAAGAAATCAAAATGGATAATTTTCAGACTTTATAAATGTGTTTTATAGGAAGAAAAAAACTCTGTTTTTCAACCCCAATAACATACATACATAAAGCTAACAAAAAGGAAACAAAATATTTATTCTTAGACCATACAATGTGTTTTGAGTTGCTTATTTTGTTACATCATTATAAGTGCCAATGTGCAGCACAGCAAAAAACATCTAATAATCCTGGAATGATTTAGTCACAAAATTCAAAACTGTCCTGTAATTTAAGGAGGTGGTAAGGATTTTTTTATTTTGTTTTATTTCACATCCTGCTACATTGTTTCTGTCTGTGCTATATTTCTGAAAGAGTGTCTGTTAACATAAGCTTGCCTAGAACTCATTATATAGCCAGACTGGCGTCAAACTTACAATTCTGCTGACTCATCCTTCTGAGTGTCAGGATCATAGGCATGTATCATCATGTCCAGTGTCAGATTATTTCATTATTGACATAAAATGCCTTATCGTTCTATTAAGAGAAAAAACAAACTGTGAATGAATATGCTTAGTACTGCCCTGCTGATTTAAAATAAGAGACATTCCTGTCAACTGTCTCTGTTTCCTTCTGCTGTAGTGCACTTGCACCATCCACATGTTCACCAAGGTACACACATTAGAGAGCTGCAGAGCTAACAAGTATTATGTACTAGAATATTTAAGCATCTTCCAGGCTCTAGCCCCAATGCACTGTTATTCAGCCTGTCTGCAGTCCAAGAGCATGTCCTCATGTTTTATAGAGACAAAGCAGAGGCTCAAGTTGCCTGATGATGCACTGAGTAAGAGGAGTATTGGAATTGAAAAGTACATGTGACAACCAAAGCATCCTTCTACATTAGTCAAGGCTCCCTTACAGAGGTCAGAAGACCTTACTTCCCATCAGAGAAGGCTACATCAAATGTTTTTGTACAATGCCCCCAAACAATGGAGGTTAATAGCAGTGAAAATCTGTGTTCATGTTTATCAAGGCTCTTCTGTAATCTCTGCCCCATATCCCTCATCCTGGGATGTGGTTGCCAAAGAGGCACTGGCCTTGTCCTATAAGGGACAGAGATATTAGTGGCTGGCTCCAAAGTCTTCTGACTGGAGAGGACACGTTCTACTTCATGGGTCACAGCAAGTCTGCACCCTCCTTCAAGAATCAGGAGAAACCTCCAAGACTCAGTGGAGCCCATGGAGGTCACCTTAGGTGTCAGACTGTGAAGGAGGTGGGGTGAGGCAGGGCACAGGAAGCAGAAGGAAACCATAGAAGCCCTAAATAAGGATGACTTTTCTCTACCAGGTGGAGTTTGTTCCAGAATTGCCTAAAACCGTCACAGGCAAAATAAAAAGAAAGGAACTTCGAATGAAGGAGTTCAGTCAGAAGAGGTCAGCAACCAACCCAGGAGCATCCCTGTGACCTGACACAGATCCTTGTCTGCTGGGGATAAGGGGTTGGGTGGGCTATAGCGAGGGTAAGTTTGGAAGAGGGAAGCAAGACCCCTCAACATTTTGTTTTCTAATTTAGTTGCCACACTTCCTGGTAGTCATTTGTCCTTTAGATGGCCATGGTGAGCTCTCAAACTGGGTTTGTGGACAATACAGCACTAATCTGAAGAGCATCCTGTGTGGCTACTCATTCTGTGGATGGATTGCCTCCCGCCATAATCCTCACTGGTTGTCAGTCTGAGACACTCTGGGTTAGACCATCCCTTTTGTCAGCAGCTGTTAGAGGAGCCCTGAACGTACATTCAGCAGGACATGGAGGGTACAGGAGGAGACTCAGGCAGAGGGAAGTCCTCTGAACTCAGCTTCCTTTGGTAGCAACACTAACCTGCCAAACACATCCCTGCTGCTTTGGATGAGTCCAGTATTTTTTTTTTTTTTGCCACACTACAAATCAAAAAAGATGCTGCTGCTGCTGTTTCCTAACTTAAATTTATGGTGAGTGAGCGAAAGACCCAACTTCTGGGAACCCAGGAATCCTGTAGGTGTCCTCTACTTCTGGGACTAGGGCAGTTTAGTTGAGAAGCCAAGCGCTCACCTCTTCTTCAAAATGGTGCAGGTTGTTCTTGTTCCTCTAAGGGCTGCTGATTTGGTGGAGGATATTTGGTGGGGAGGGGATGATGGGTTCAGTGGGTTTGGGTGGAAGAGTGGGTCTTGAAGGTTACTGGTTCATGGAGTGGCAAAAAGGGTAGCTGCCTGCTCTCAGGACACTTCATGTCAGTTCTAATGAAGACAGTTAAAGTCATATGTTTGTTGGAAATGCAAATTGTATGTGAAAGTAATCATGTATGTTAATAAATGTTGAAAACTAAAGTTTTATAATTCCAAATAATTTATAATAAAAATTTGCTTTCACATTTCATAATGTGGTCCTTAGGTCAATCAAAACCAATATTGCAAGTTAAAATGTAAATGAACACAATATTTGGAAACTTATGGCCACCACAACAAATGCAATCATCATTTATAAATCTGATATTTATGATTATTACAAGAAAAATGAATTAAAGTGTCATTCCAACTAACCAACATAACTAGCCTTGGTCTTGTGGAAAACAAACAAACAAAGCAGAGCACCTTTTCCAAAGAGCAAATTCTGAATTCTGGAACATTTTCCTTGACTCTCAAAACTGGGGAAAGTGCAATGTGTCTCTGGAAACACCATTATCTGAGGAGAAGTTACCTCAACTGTAAGGACTAAATACACAGGTCAAATATGCATAAAAACAAATCCATTTTGACACCAGCTGGTAAAATATCCTGTGTCATGGGCACCCCTGTGTTATGGGCTGGTCTTTCTGTATCCTGTTAATATGTGTTGCTACCATTGGTTAATAAAGAAGCTGCTTTGGCCAATGGCAAAACAGAATGTAGCCAAGGGGAAATCCAGGAGATGCAGGGAGAAGAAAGACAGAGTTAGGGAAGATGCTGTGACAAAGCGCTGTGCCAGAGGGAGGAAGATGGAATGGAACACTGGCGAAGCCCCAAGACATGTATTGATAACTAGATTACTAGAAATGGGTTCATTTAAGATATAAGAACTAGCTAGCAAGAAGCCTGAGTCATACCCCAAATAGTTTGTAATTAATGTCAAGTCTCTGAGTGATTATTTTATAAGCTGCTGCAGGGCCAGGTGGGACCAGGAAACTTCCATTGACCCTCCTGCTCCACTTGGTAGCTTATAGGACATTGACAGTGGTTATGTAGTCAGATGAAACCCAATAGAACCTCTGTGTGAAAGCCAAGCTTTGAGAGTTGATGACTAGAACAAGCTAGGCAGACAGAGCACTTAATTGCTCAGAGGTAGAAAAGTTTGACTGACCTATGGAAATTTAGCCAAACGAGTGGAAAAAATATGTTCTGATGTGTTTTTCATGACATTTCTCCCTTGTGGGCACTAGATAAATAGAATAGATCTTACCTTATTGAAAGTGCCTAAGTGGGATGATGTTGCCTATATGTAAGGGTTCATCCTGACCTTTCTGGGGCACTTGTCTGCTTATCTAGTACAGGACAGTCAAAACACATATGACCATCTCTGTCTGTGCTCTCTTCTTCCTCCCCTCTCTCCTATCTCCTCTCTTTTTCTCCTCTCTGTTCCTCTCTCCATCTTCTTACAAATAATACCATCATACATACATACATACAGACAGACAGACAGGCAGGCAGGCAGACAGACAGACAGACAGCCAGGCAGGCAGACAGACAGACAGACAGACAGACACTCACACCTGTGTGTCTCTATGCTGAATGGTGTGTGTGTGTGACATTTCAGTAGGACAGTGAATAACCTCACAGTAATAAATGAGTCTCTGATTATTCCCAGCATCCCTAGGGCCTTTTCTGCATTGACTACATCAACATTCTATACAAGACAGATTTTACAAAACAAAGCATTCACTTTCTGGTTAAGTTGCTCCTCAAGAAGACCCTCAGAAACCTCTACCTTCTTTGCATTTGTCTTTTTTACTGTGTCCTTTGCCTTACAGAAGCTTCTTGGTTTCAGGAGGTCCCATTTATTAATTGTTGCTCTCAGTGTCTGTGCTACTGATGTTATATTTAGAAAGTGGTCTCTTGCCAATGTGTGAAGGATACTTCTCACTTTCTTTCCTATCACTTTACGTTGAGGTGTTTGATTTCCTTGCACTTGAGTTTTATGCAGGGTGATAGATATGAGTCTATTTGCATTCTTCTACAAATCCATATCCAGTTATGGCAGCACCATTTATTGCAGATACTAGTTTTTCCATTGTATCAGGTTTTTGTATGTGTGTGAATTAAGGTCAGGGTCTTTGATTCCATTCCATTGATCCATACGTCTGTTTTTATGCCAGTACCGGGCTGTATTATTACTGTAGCTCTGTAGTATAGCTTAAAGTCAGGGATGGTGATACCTTCAGAAGTTGCTTTATTGTACAGGATTGTTCTGGCAATCCTGGGTTTTTGTTTTTTCTTATGAAGTTGAGTATTGTTCTCTCAAGGTCTGTGAAGAATTGTGTTAGGATTTTGATGGGGATTGCCTTGACCCTGTAGATTGCGTTTGGTCAGATTGCCATTGTTACTGTGTTCATCCTACCTATTCAAGAGCACGGGAGATTTTTTTTCCATTATCTGAAATTGTCTTCAATTTCTTTCCTCAAAGACTTAAAGTTCTTGTTGTAGAGGTCTTTCACTTGTTTGGTTAGAGTTACCCCAAGATATTTTGTCATTTGTATCTATTATAAAGGATGATGTTTCTGATTTCATTCTCAGCCTATTTATCATGTGTATATAGGAGGGCTACCGATTTTTGTTTTGGTTAATCTTGTATCCTGATACATTGCTGAAAGTGTTTATCAGCTGTAGAATTTCCTTGGTAGAATTTTTGGGATCACTTATGTATTCTATCTTATTATCCACAAATACCAAAAGTTTGGCTTCTTCCTTTCCAATTTATACCCCTTGATCTCCTTTTGTTGTCTTATTGCTCTAGCTAGGATTTTGAGAACTATACTGAATAGATATGGAGAGAGTGGACAGCCTTGTCTTGTTCCTGATTTCAGTGGAATAGCCTTAAGTTTCTCTCCATTTAATTTTTGATGTTGGCTGTCTGCTTGCTGTATATGCCTGTATTGTGTTTAAGAATGTTCCTTGTATCCCTGATCTCTCCATGAAGAGAGATCTTTATTATAAAGGGGTATTGAATTTTGTTGAAGGCTTTTTCAGCATCTGATGAGATGATCGTGTTTTTTATTTTCTTTCAGTTTGTTTATATGATGGATGACACCGACAGATTTTTATATGTTAAACCATCCTTCCATTCCTGGAATGAAGCCTACTTGATCATGGAGGACAATTTTTTTTATGTGCTCTTGGATTCAGTTTGCTAGTATTTTGTTGAGGTTTTTATATCAATGTTCATGAGGGAGATTGGTCTCTCGTTCTCCTTCTTTGTTGTGTCTTTGTATGATTTGGGTAGCAGGGTAATTGTACCCTTATAAAAAGAGTTTGGTAGTGTTCCTTCAACTTCTATTATGTGGAACAACTTGAGAAGTATTGATATTATTTTATTTCTTTTTCTTATAAAGAATGATAGAAGTCTACTAACTCTGATTCATAGTTTCAAAATCTGAAAAACCAATTGTTTTTCACATTTCATTTGGTGAAAACCCTAATGTGTTAGGATATGAAACTATAGTCTTTACATAACCCTATTAGTGAAGATAGTCATATATTTCATTACAAAACTTTTATGTGTCCTGATTTCACAATGATTCCTTGCTAGAGGAGTAATTTAGTTCTGTATGCTGTATTTGTCTGACATCTGAAACATTTAGTTATATAGATTTTAGATTAAAAAATAAGATTTGAAAATTTGCCAAGTGGTGCAATTGGGGAAAGACTCACAGGGCACCTTCACAGTGCCCTGAAAATAAGGGATCTGTTTCTTCAACCCACAGGCATGTTTTCCTCTAGGTGAACAATGAACACTTTTCAGAGGTTCCCCAGGCAGGTGAGCTGAAGCCAGATGCTGTGAATGAAAGCCAGGCTAACAAGTATTTGTAACTTACATAATGATCTGAAAGCCAATAGCCTGCTTATGTAAGTTCTTAAAGGAGGCAGGCCTAACAGGGAAAGTGGGCAAAATAGCTTGGGGGTTCACACAGAATGCTAAAGAAAAACCCCCAAGCATGAAAAATACCAGAAAAAAAATATTGATTGGAAACCATCTGCACAAATTCAAAGTTCTCAAAAACAGATATATTTCCAAGCTGCACATTCTCTATTTAACCCTTTAAAAACAGGGTTAAATACCATTAGAAGCAGCAATGGCTTCTAGAGGTAGTGATTCTAGCCAGTCCGCTCATGGCTAAATACCCTCTGGGCCTCCAATCCCGGTAAGCCATGTGGACATTGCCCATAGGTCCCGAGGCACCGGAAGCAAGCCACTATCCTTGCCTACAGCCAATAAGGAGTTGTTTACTTCCGAGAGCACTCACCATCGAGAAAGGTGGAAGGCGGAAACCAGCGCCACCTTTAGGGCGTGGTACAACACAGCTCCCTACAGTGGTGGGACAATTTCTGCTCTGTACTCAGCCCCCACAGGAGACTGAAGCAGCTGGACTTGGGTAGCAGTGTCCTGAACAAATGGACTATGAAGATACTGTGTCTCAAACTGAGGAAATCAGCCTGTAATGTGAAGAGTCTGATGTTTAAGAATGCAGAGGTAACACCTGGCCTTCAGTATCTATAGATAGCCCTCGTTAGCAATCAGAATTTAAGATACCTCAACCTGTGGAACATGCTCCTGAGGGATGATGCCAAGTTAGCCTGTGAAGTGATGAGACACCCAAACTGCTCCCTGGAGACTTTGAGATTGGATTCCTTTGAGTTAACCCCCACTTGTTATGTAATGATCTCCAAGCTCCTTCTTTTAGCCGCCAGCCTAAAATTTCTGAGCCTAAAAGATCTGGCCTGTGTGATCACAATGAGCAAGCACTTGAAGAGCTTAGATCTTGCTCACAACACCCTGGGTGACATCGAAGTCATAGCCTTGTGCAAGGGACTGAAGCAAAGCAACTGCTCCCTGAGGAGACTAGGGTTGGAGGCATGAGGGTTCACTTCCAACCCTCTCTTGCAACCAGCACCTCACCAGCCTAAATCTGGTAAAGGGTGAATTCAGTACATCCGGAATGTTGAAGTGGTGTTCTGCGTACCTACATCCTACCTCTAATCTGTGGATAATTGGCCTGTGGAAGCAGCAGTACTATGCCCAGGTGAGAAGGCAGCTGAAGAAAGTGCAGTTTATGAAGCCTCATAGGATAATTGATGGTGACCTACAATATTCCTTTGATGAAGATGATATAACTGGTGAAAAAACTGAAGACATGAGGTTCCCCCCTTCCCTTCAGTTCTAGGACCTCCATATCTGTGAGCTGTTTATCCTACCTAGGAGGATGTAGCAGGAATAAGAACACTTAGCATTTGGGGGGAAAAGTTAATTTTCATTGAAGAATTTATAGGAATGATACACTGTGGAAACTGACATTATGAGATGTGTGACAGTACTCTTGGGAGACATGATCAAAGACCTACTCACCTCAGGCAGAAAACTAATTACAGACAAAGATAATGAAAAAAGTCCAAGGTGGTGAACCAATGAGTTTATGGGTTACTTACAGGAGCAGAGAAATCCAAAGACTGCTGTATCACCTAAATTCACCCCAGGGTTGGTGATACTTGTGAAAGCTGGAGATCTAGAACACTGCATGACTTGCAGGCAGCTCCATGGGCCACGATCTCCCCGCAGCAGCCCCTAGGGAGAAAGGGACCTTGTGAATCTCGTTGACTTCCTGAGTCCTAATAAGGATGGGGTATATTGCTTCAGAGGAGACTGCTATAGAATGGGATGCTACAACTCCTATAAAAATTATAACCCCCCAAAATTTGTCTGATATCATTGTCACCAAGTAAGAAAATGTAACATCATTAATTGGTTGAATAATCTCTCTGGCCCTTGCAACAGCCTTCTAAGATGGGTCATATTATTATCCTCATATATAAGTAGGAGAGATGAGGATATAAATGAGGGAAATTATAGAGGCTTGAAAATGTCACTGAGAATGTAGAGGATGGAATTTACTGTAGGGACAGGTGAATGAGTGAATACAGACAGCATAGGACACCAACAGGGTGTGCACATTAAAGAATAAAGAGATATGAAATCCTGGCTGCTGTGAATGAGCACTCCACTTCACAAAAGAATGATGAAGGAATCAGACTGAATTCATTTGTTTAACCAATATTAATAATCATTTATGAGCCTGAAAATGCTGTAGATTTTAGAGACACAGCAGTAAACAATAGCAGCAAGGTTCCTTTTGTTGTGGAGAGGGATACATGAGAGAGTTTGGAGGGTGGAAAGGAAAAGGGAAAATGCTGCACTTAAATTATAATATAAAAAATAAAATAATAAAAATGTTTAAAACCTTTCCCTTCTTCAATGATCATCCTTAAGAACTGGAGAATAATGAAACCCAAGAATCACTCAGATGAGTTTCCAACATGCTCATTGAGTTTAAATTCCGGGCATAATATAGAAGTTAGACAGACCCTGGCAAACTTCTATCTATTAAAAGAGATTAGATTGCTGAATATGACTAAAGCCAGCCATGTACAGCATATTATATCAAAAGAACAACCTGAAGGTAAAACCCCAAGAGATAGTAACATTTAGGAAAGGAAAACCATCATAGAAATAATGAACACTTATGACTGAGCACTTGGTGTGCAGATAACAGTAGTATGTGGGAAGACTTTAGTAACTTGTGCCTCACTGAAGCAATTACTTATACTTTTTATTATTAAACAAAACTTAGGGTGTCAGATATTGGTGAAAAAGCCTTTTTGATCAGAGAAGCAGTGAAAAAATCAACCAATAACCTCCTCTCTCTCTTCTTCCTCAATCCAAAAGGCCCCCAAATCATTCTAAACCCCTCCCTACTACTTCCGGTGTCTCCCTATATGCCCTGGGTCCTCCAAAACCTCTATGGATAATTCTAGCCACGTAGTTGCAAACTCTGACCTCTGATTGAAGATAAACTTAACTGGCAGTCTCAAGATTGTCAGAGTACAGTCAAATATCCCACAACACCTCATGAAGGAATAGGTCATGAGGGCCATGCATTTGGGGTTATAGCAATGCCAGTCCCTTCCTCTTTCTTTGCTCTCTGTTATGAGGTAGAAAATCTTCTCTACCACACGGCTACCATCATGGAACCAAGAAAACATGGACCAAATCCTCAGAAGATATAAGTTAAATGCTTTCTCCCATAGGTTATCCCTGTCAGTCATTCTGAGGTAAGAAATGTAACAGAAGAGAGCTGCAAGAACAAGTTAATAACATCAACTAGTGCCAACATAAGGATGGGTGAGAAAGTACTGGCCTTGGCATGAAGATGGTCTCTATGATTATGGCCAACACAGAGAGTTCTGGGCATGAAGGCCACCAGTGAGGGTGGGGATCAAAGATTGACTCAAAGAAAAGGCTCCATTCAACTTTTCTGTTTCAAACTTAATGTAAAGAAATAGAAGCAAGAAGAGATTCAGAGGGTAATGTATCAGCTTTAAAAATTCAAAACAATTCAATGTGTTTGTTTATGGGAAGGAGTCACTGGGGGAGAGGTGGGAAATAAAAGAGATTTTTAAATGCAAGAACCATCTAAAGAGACAAAGAAGCAAAAGTCAGAACATTATCATCTTGCCTCGTCTTCTGAATCTGGACAGTAAAAAGATTTTGGAAATTTAAAAAAATCAGCCCAAGGATACTTTTCCATACAGTTATCACACCTTAGGCTCAAGGGTCATTGTGGCAGATGAGACAAAAAAAGATTCAAAGATCCAGAAGATCAGGACGTTTGTGTAACAGGCCCCAGACCTTAGCACAACTGACTCCATGATGGAAGTATCATTTAAGCCATAAAACTAGACATATAGCTTCACTTGCCAAAATGAAAAGAAAAACCCAATCCATCCAAAACCTCACCAGCTTGACTGCCTAATCACAAGCTGAGCAAAGACAACAGCCATAATCACAACCTGAGCCAAAGAACTACAGGGGACTAAGGATGCTGAGTAGGAGAAACAGTCTTCTCCAGTGAAGAGCTCACCAACTGGTTTTCCTATGTCAAACTGTGGGCTCTGAAAAAATACAAGTAACATTACACAGGCTGAGCAGGTTGTATTTATATGTGAGATTTCAAACCTGGGACAAAGGCTGAGGTACCTACTTAACACATCAAAGTGGACACTGGCCAACAGGTTCTCCCTGCATCCCTCAGTTGCTACCTATTACACCATCCTCCTGGCTGGCATAACCCCACACACACACCCTGAACTCTCCAGCCAAGATGCTAGATTGCTCTTCCCTATATAATCCAACCATTTTGGTTGCCCTGTATCTTTGTAGCTTTGGGCCCCTGGTTGCTAGATTTAACACCTCAGACTTTCAACGAAAAAGTTTTAGAAGGGAAGACTCACTGGGTAGTTGATTTCTATGCTTCTTGGTGTGGACTTTGCCAGAATTTCGCTCCAGAGTTTGAACTCTTGGCTAGGATGATCAAAGGAAAAGTCAAAGCCGGAAAAGTGGAATGCCAGGCTTACCCTCAGATGTGCCAGCAAGCTGGTATCAAAGTCTACCCAAGTGTTAAATTTTACTGCTGCTATGAAAGCACAAAGAAAAGTATTTGGGAAGAGCAAATAAATTCCAGAGATGCAAAAACTATTGCTGCCTTAATTTATGGAAAAGTGGAAACTCTCCAAAGCCAAGGAAAGAGAAATAAGGGTGAACTTGAAAAATTTCTTAAGAAAAAAGAATCTGGAAAAATGACATCAGAAGATTCATTTTCCAAACATTATAATGCTCTTGAGGAAGCAGATGCACATGAACTTGGCCTTGCAGTTGCCCTATGCAGACTAAGCACCTGTGTGGTGTTGCCTTCTGCAGACACTTTCTGTCAAGAGCTGGATGGCGCCATCTGAGACTGGAGGCCACATATGTTTTTTTGTTGTGTCTTTGTTGTTGTTAATTCTTGTAGAAATACAAACAGCGTCCTCTCCCACATCTCTCTCCTCTCTTCCTTGGCACAGCTCAGTCTGGTCATGTCCACCCTGGACTCTCCCAGATGTTCCTGCCTCTGGCTATGCTCTCCCATATATCCACAGTAAACTTTCTCCTCTACCACACCTAGGACCAGTCCTGTTTCCTTTCCTTTTTGTTTCATTTTTTTCATTCAGTATATTACATATTATATACATATTATATACTATATATGAAAAATTAATAAAAACAGAGGCCACAAATTTTGAGAAAGAAAAGGTATATGAAAGGTTTTGGAGGGACTGAAGTATCGTCATTTTGTTATAATCTCAAAAACTAAAATAAATAATTAAAAATTTCAACTTAAAATAGATCATACCTTTATGTAGGACTTTAAACTGGCAATACTAAAGAAAAACACAGGAGGAACACTTTAAAGAAGTGGCATAAATAACGATATTCTTGTTGGGACATCCAAATCACAGAAAACAAAAGCAAAGTTAAAGAAATTCTGTCAAACTAAGAAACTCTTAACAGCAAGAAAAAAAAGCTCAAGTGATAAAAGCCAACCAGAGGAAGGACGAAGCCAACGGCCAGCTCCACATCTGGCGTAGCATCAATAAAGCCACAAGTAAGAGGGAGTAAGAACAAGCTTCTGGTGTCGTTCATGAGTGCCCGCCCCATCCTTCACGCACCACCTCAGCACAGAAACCGTGGGTGACTAGATCATTCTGAGGTAGGACACAGGCTCAAGTGTGACTGAATCCCTGGGGACACTTCACCTGCCCAAGATTGATAGTCTCCTAGATTGAGACTTGCAGAGTATGTATGGTAAGGACATATGAGAACAACCGTGCATGGATTCAGAATCCCTGAGAATGAAATAATATCAAAAAGCATTCCTCTGCAGAGAAATATGAGCAACCTTAATTGCCAGACCTCCTGAGAACACAAAAGCTTTGCTTGCCAAGAAAACTTGGCCCAAGAGACTCCACCTAATAAAATATGAATCTTTCCATCTTCCAGGCTAGCACACATGCTTTAGATCCAGCGATCTAAAGGATGTGCCTGGCATTATGTGATCTTCTCTTCTCTCTGCCTCCAACTTCATCCCATGGTACCATGGACCTAGCTCAGAGGAAATGCTGTCCCTGGAGAGATGTGAGTCTTCACTTAGGCCACACAGCTTCATTCCTCTGAAGTTTTAGGAGCAGAATTCAGAGCCTAGGCAAGCACTCAATCCCTGAACTACAGCTCCTGTATGCTGCAAAGCTGAGATTTGAACATAGGTTCCTGGCTGCAAAAAAAAACCTACAGTCATTGCTGATGAATTGTATGTGAGACCAAAGTTGTTGAGGTTACAAATGACCAGTTTGAGGTGTTAGGTTTTTGTTTTATTTTGTTTTTTTTTTTTTCCTTTATCATCAGGACACAGTAAATCCTAATGCTGTGCTCTACAACAGAGCTCCACCATTGGCTCCAGAGTATAGCTTTTTTAATACTGACACTCTAGGAAAGTACTCTTAGATTCTATTACAGAACACTTCTAGTAATTGGATGAATCTAGAATATTTTGCTAAAACACCTTTCTTAGTTATCACCTGGCTATCTACCCCACACCAATGGGTGGAACTTGCTCTCGGATCATACAGGGAGCTTTCAATAATGAATTGCTACTATCTGGAGCTGTGAGGTGTGCATCAGGCCTGGAGAGGAAGCTCTAAGCTGTCACTCACAGAAGCCTGAGGCATTCTCTTAGTCATTAAACTGAATCCTTAGATTCAATGTAGATAAGAATTTCATGAGGAACCAGCATGAAGCAGAGTTGGAGGGCATTAAAAGACTCTGTGTGTGTGTGTGTGTGTGTGTGTGTGTGTGTGTGTGTGGTGTGTGTGTGTGGTGTGTATCAGGCAGAGGACAACCTCACTGTCATTCCTCAAGTGCCATCCACCTTGCATTTGGGGTTTTGGGGTTTTTTGTTTTTTATTTTTTTTGAGACAGGTCACTAATTTCCTGAAGCTCATCAAGTAGACTAGGCTGGCTGATGGGATCCACCTGTCTCTGCCTCCACAGTGCTAGGAATAAGTACACACCACCATACTCAGCGTATTTATTTGTCCAGGTTATAGAGTTTGAAAAAATGTGCAAGGAGACCCCAGCCTCAAATAGTATGTAAAAGCAAAGAGAGCATTCCAGCATGTGTTCACCTGTACAAAATGGTGGCAACCCCAAGAGGAGTGTGCAGGTCCCTTTTAAGCACAGCTTAGAGGAGTTTCAGGGTCATTTAGGTCATCTCATATATAATTGGTTACGAAAGCAGCAGTTATGCTAATATACTTTTAATTGACTGAGGTATAGCTTTGTAAGTTTTGGACATACTTGCACAAGCTTGTGGAAACCTAGTTGTGACTCAGAAGAGGGCTGATGGACTTGCCCTTGAGACAGTGTGAGGCTGACTTAGATCTTGTATTTGTTCTTCCCTTTATCTCTGACTGTGGATAAATTGCCCTTGTTAGAAGAGACAGCTGTTTGCCCTTCTCAGAGAACTGAAACATAGATTCAGTTGTGACAGCAGGAGAGTTTACTCCTCAGGGTCACATGAATGCATACATGTCACTGACTGAGATATGTAGTAAGTAAGTTTCTGGCCTGTCCAGCCTGCAGTCCAGACCTGCAGATCCGCAGTCTCACAGAAACACACAGACATATGTATTAATTTTATGCTGATCAGCATATGGCTCTGGCATATCGCTAGCTAGCTCTTAAACTAACCATGATTCTTATCTTGTCCAGCCATACAGCTTGGTACCTTTTCTTAGAGCAGCATTTCAACTTCTTTCCTCTGCATCTGCTGGCATCTCATTATGGTGTCTCTCTGGCATCTCTGCTCTGCTCTTCCTGTTCCTAGAGTTTTCTTAGTCTAGTAGCCCCACCCATACTTCCTGCTTGTCTTCAGCCAATCAGCATTTTTATTAAACCAGTAGGCGGGACAATTCTTTACAATGTAATTCCCACTACAGAGATATCTTTCCTAAAAGGCATTTTTAATATGTATGTTAAGCATGAACATACATGCTTAACATGTATTAACAATAGGTGAGTGGTCCTGGTGTTCCAAGGGAGTGTTCCTGTTCTTAAGCAGACTTCTAGATGTTGGTGATGTACCTTATATTCAAGACAGAGTCCTATCTCAGCCCTTCTAAGGAATAAGGGGGGAAAAGTGCTTGGGAAAAAAGAAAGACTCTATTGAGAACATGGGTGTGGGCTTCTCGAGAGAGTCTAACTTCAGAAGCTTACAAAGGCCATATATACCACTTAGGTGAGCCTGGAGCCATTGTCTTTATTTATTTATTTTCATTTGTTCATTTGTTTGGGTGGATGTGTGCTAGAGCATGAGTGTGGAGACCAGAAGACCTCCACAGTAAGTCAGTTTTCTCTTTCTATCATGGTGCAAGAGATAGAACTCAGGTGTGGGAAATGCCTTTACCAATTGAGCCATCTTGCTAGGCCCTGAAGCTATTACTTTAAAGAGTTCCAGGAACCCTAGATGAGATTACAGGGTGGTTCTAAAGAGGTACTTGGCAAGATTACAACTGACAAAGTAAAAATTTAGATCAATGGTTCTCAACCTGTAGGTTGCAACCCTTTTAGAGAGTCATACATCAAATATTTACATTGTGATTTGTAAGAATAGCAAATTACAAATATGTTAAACAAAATAATTTTATGACTGAGGTGGCCACAACATAAGAAACTGTATTAAAGGGCTGCAGCATTGGGAAGGCTGAGAACCACTGGGTTAGATCCAGAGGATGTAGCAAGGCAGGATATTGCCACAGTGAACTGTCTTGTTTGAGATTCCAGTACCATGTCTAAGAGAAAAATGCAGTCTTATACATTCAGGCTATAAGCTTGGTTCACAGCTATTTTAACATAAAATATGTGAGCATCCTCTTCCCTCTTGGCCTGTTGGCCATCAATCCGAGGGCACAAAGAGGCACAAGGGGAAACAGAAAGTTTTGTAAGTGGCCCATGAGCATAAATGGAGAGAGCCCTTTGGGAGACAGATTTTGGGGAATCACTCAATTTTATTCCAGAGTATAAAGACTATATAGGATTGAGGAGCCTGGGGACAAACTCTAATTTGCATTAAGTAACACCCTCCAATCACAAGACTTCGTATGTGGCAGTAGGTTCCTATAGCAGAGCTCTGAATGCAAATCTTCTTAGCAGGGATCCATGCCAAGGGTCAAGCTAAAGATGAGTTAGGCATCTGACTCAGAGAAAGAGTTTAGATGAAATCAGTCCTCCAGGCCCAGGGACATTTTCCAGATAAGGTATAGGAAAGACGTTCTTCTGGAGAGCAGGAGCTCCATGTTGAGATAAGCTGCCAGGCCACTCAGAGGCTGTGACTTCTACCACCCATCAAATCTATCTATCTATCTATCTATCTATCTATCTATCTATCTATCTATCTGTCTGTCTCTCTCTCTCTCTCACACACACACACACACACACACACACACACCCCGATCTCCACTTACCTTCAGTCTTTTAATCAACAGTTGTCTCATCATCCAGGTTACCTGATCTGGGCTGTAAAGTGATGAGAGAAAGAAACAAAAGATGTGTTTATAGATCACTGGCATCTAGGGACTTATTTATTTTGCATCACAAAGTGATTGTTCTGACTGTTCTATCATAACCATAGACAATTTCCATATGTGAGTGAGGCAAGAGAAAAAAGGAAGGTCCCCCAAGAACCTACACAGATCAGTATTGCTGTGAGACAAATATATTAATTCAATAAGCAATTAGCAAATATTGAAATATTGTTTGAGAACTGTGCATTGCCCAATGGCATAAAGACAGAACAATAAATGGAACAGACAAAAGTTTCTCCTTTCTAACTTGTGTTCCCTTTTTTGGTATTTTAAAATAAAATTTTATTTTGGTTCTTAAATGTGGCAAAATATTACAAAATTAAGATTTAAAGTTTGCAAAAAAAACTAGACAAGATTCTAAAAATGTACACAGTTATGCAAATTTTTATATTTACATATTAATGCTTACAGAAAACATGTTAACCTGGCTCTAAGTGTGATTACAATGCCAGTAGAGGTTCTGACCATTTCTCATTAGCTGAACATCCAGCTGAATAAACAAGAAATGTGCAAAGGCAACAGCCAAGCATCAAATGTGGCAATCCAATCTATAGCACCTGGTGCCATGGAATGCAGAGTTTTTGATTTTCCTTAAATACTTAAATACTGGTTTTTTATTTCCATTCATAGGAAACAACAGTTCTTTCTTCTGGCTGCACCTGGAATACGTCCCACAGGCCTGGAAAGGAAGTGGACTTGGTGTTTTGATTAATTAATCTAGCATCTCAGAGCTCCCTTCTCCTTTGGATGTCCCTGAAGATAAAGTGATTTAGAGCATTCTTTCCTGGGCAACGGGTCACTAAGACAGAGCTGGGAATCTGTGGTACCACACAGCCATTGACTCTCACTACTGTATAAAAGTTAAAATGCAACTCATACTTGATTACAATGTGTCATTATTTATGTAGTCCCAGAAGGGATGAAGAAAGGACTTTCCAGCTCTCTCCTAGTATTCTAGTCACCATAAGCTTTTACAGTTGTCTCTCTGTAACTCTGGGACTCTGCATACATTCTAGCTCAAAGCATATTAATTTGTTACTATTTGAGGCACAATTAAATCCTAAATAAGAAAAATCTGGCTAGGTGGACAGATACAGAATGCATTGCAGACAACTACCAGCTAGACCACCAAGCCGCTGACCTGCTCTATGGATCATTTCTACACTGTGAACTGAAATATCACTTTCCTGGCTGGATATGGATGAGGTCACATGCCTTTAATCTCAGACTTCAAGTGACAGAGGCAGGTAGATCACTGTTAGTTTGAGGCCAGCCTGGTTTGTGTAGTAAGTTTCAGGCCAGCCAGGAAACACAATAAGACCAAATATGATTAGCTATTCTTTTTATCCATTTTGTTTGTTTGTTTTTGAGACTCTGTATAGTTATGTAGTTATGGATTTATTATGCAGCTGGCCTAGAATTTACAGTTCTGCATGTCTCCTAAATGCTATGTTTAGAGAGAAACAAGAACTGCCATGCCTCACCAGTCAATCATATATAGAGAATCATATATTTGATAATCAACTATATTTTCTATATCAAATAATAGCTGATTAACTAATTATCAAAAAACTATTTCTAACTCCAAGAAAACAAAGTGCTATATAGCAGACAGCCTAGGCTGCCTCAACTCCCACCACATCTTTGAAAAAGTATTCCTTGAAGAAAAGACTTGTTTTATTTATTTATTTTTTTTGTGGTCAACACCTTTATTATATGAGATAACCTATACAAATGAGGAGCAAGAGGGAGAAGGCCATATATTACATAGTCACTCAGGCCAAAGAAGTGAACCAAAGTCTTCTCCAGGCTTCTTCAGTTTATACACTATTCATTTAAGACACAAACACTGGAGCTAATGGAAATATCCATGATTAAGCCATGAATATTTGGTCTTTGTCTAGCAGAAGATGCACGATTTCATAAAGCATTTGAAAACAACTTAGCTGTCATCATCAACCTGGAAAGATCTATTTGAATGATTTACGTTGAAATTTTTATGTTAGACTAGTTTCTTTTTTTTCTTTTTTATTATGAATAAAGAAGTCACATTTTCTATCCATGTATATCCTTATTTATTCAAGGTCCCTTCCCCCTCCCACCACATCAGGTCACTGTCTCTTCTCCACATCTCCCCATCTCCTCCCCATCATGGGCAGGAGGTTCCAAGGTCCCAAGGTCCCAATATTGCTTAGTTAAGCATCCACTCCTGGCACATCCAGTTTTCTCCCCGCAACATAAAGACTGAGTCAGGTGTTCCTCTGGGGGAGTAGGATCCAAGGTGCCAGTCCAAGGTGTTTCAGATCCCAAAATGTTCAGTGGTTGTGGTCTGCAGCTTGGGCATGCTTTGCTTTTTTTCTTTTTTCTTTTTGTTTAGAGTCCACTAATGAGTGAGTACATCCCCTGCTTATCTTTCTGGGTTTGTGATACCTCGCTCAGGAGGATAGTCTCCAAATCCATCCATTTGCCTGAAAATTTTAGGATATCATTTTTTCTTACTGCTGAGAGGTACTCCATTGTGTAGATATACTACAGTTTGTTAATCCATTCTTCAGTTGAGGGGCACCTAGGCTGTTTCCAGGTTCTTGCTATTAAGAATAATGCTGCTATGAACATAGTTGAGCTAATACCTTTTGAGAGCGACTGTGCATCTTCAGGGTATACACCCAGAAGTGGTATTGTGGATCCTTGGTGAGATTGATTCTCAGTTTTCTGAGAAATCACCATACTACATTCCAGAGTGGCTGAACAAGCTTTCACTTCCACCAACAATGGAGGAATGTTCCCCTTGCTCCGCACCCTCTCCAGCATAGGCTTTCATCTGTGGCTTTTATCTTAGCCAATCTGACAGGTGTCAGGTAGTATCTCAAAGTTGTTTTGATTTGTATTTCTCTGATGGCTAAAGATTACTTGTTTTAGTACTGGAATGGAAAATGTACAAGATGAATCTGGAACATCTTTTCATGTGGAAAAATAAATTTTCCAGGGTCCATCAGATTGTATAAAAAGGACACTGAGAAGGCTTTTGAACATTAAAGAAAAATGTTTTTGTGTACTGGACTTAAATACTGCATATGTATGTAAGTATATAATTATATTGGTGAACTCAGAATATTACTTTAAAAATTCACTAATCAGGGCTGGAGAGATGGCTCAGTGGCTAAAGCATGAATTACTCTTGTAGAGGACCTAGTTTCAATTGCCAGCACCCACATGGTGGCTCACAGTCATCTATAACTCCAGGATCTCAGGGGATTCCATACCTTCTTCTGGCTCCCTGTACACCAGACACGTATGTGGTACACAGATAAACATGCAGACAAAACACTAGCACACATAAAGTAAGTCCCCAAATCATTCGTTATTATTACAAGTTTCAGAGTTATCAACAAAGCTGGAGCCTGATAAAGATTAAAAACAGAAAGAGTCAAGAGTTAAGGTAAGACGTGACTCCAATGTATGAGCCTCTCTGAATCTACTTCTTTATATACAATAGGAGCAAACTTGTACCAGCTCCACCAGATCTTTGTGAGCATTAAAATGGAGTAATAAGAGATCTCAGACAGTGAGAAAATAGTGTATCCATGTAAAGGATAGCTGCTGTTACTATGTAGATATTTTCTAAGTAAAATGAGTATCTAAGGATTGGTAGCAGAACTAGAAGTGTCAATGCCTTCAGTCTCTTGTCAGAGAGATGACACACCTAAGGGGTTAACTGTAGATTCTCTGTCCTGGTACAACTTGTCATCTTCCCCTTGAAAGCTAAGCTGCCTTACAGACACCGGAGTTCCACCTTGCCTGAAATGAAGGAAACTCCCCAAAGCCCAGAGAATGATCTAAACTTCATGTCCTGTACATCTTGTAGGCTTTGTTGCTTAATGAGGTCCCTATGGCTTATCATTACTTGGAGAAATCTCCACCCTTTCAGATGCTATCTTGAGGGCTGGCCTCAATCCACCCATGCCTAATTATCTTACCTGCTTAGTGGAAGTGAGAATTCTCCACCTGACAACTATGCAGCCAAAGAAACACAGCCTGTCCTTTGTAAGGAGAGGATCAAGACTAAAATCCAGAGTCATTCAAAGATATTAATCACAGTCAAAGAAGATAGAAGATGCCAAGCCACCTCAACTGTATGAAAGTGCTGACACAGAGAAAATACACAAGGGTTGGATGTTTAGGAGCAAGTTGCCCAAAAGTTAGCAATTATTTTCATGATAACTTTGAGAGAACATTGGATACTGTATCACATCTTACCTCCTGCACTTGAATGTAGCATATGTCTGTTAGTTACTAACTGAGCCATATGCTTTGGTTTATCTGCCCAGCAACCAAGTTCTTGGAATAGGCTATTGTCAACAAAATAATCACAATAGCAATAACACAATAGGTGTTCTGTCTGAATCTCCACACTTGTCTCCTGCTGGCCTCCTTCATATCCCCAAGTCCTCTCATGATCTTGTGGGTGACACCTAACCTCATTGAGAGGTATTTCCAAATTAAAGACTGAATAGCCAACCTCTTTAGGGGTAGGGATCTTAAAGAAAAAAAAACAGGAATTGTAACAAGAGCTTGTGTTTTCTACTATGTAAGGAAAATCAAAGCTCAAGGAAAATCAATTCAATCAAGCTATATTGGAGGAAAAGAGACCCAAAAGGACTCCAGATGATATTTGCGCTCTGGATGTCCTAAGGTCCAGCTGTACACTGATCATCCTATGGTGTGAATAACCAATATATTCTTGGGTTGGAAAGCTCTAAGTTTTTTTCCAAGCCATGTAGATTTGGTTTCTATCTCTTATAGCCATCAAATTTAATTAATACATATATGTGATTGATTTGTTAATTTTCTCTTATGTGGATGATGCTTTGCCTGACTTTGTGTATGTGCATTATGTGAATGCCTGTTGCCCACAGAGGCAAGAAGAGTATATCAGGTACCTAGTAACTGGAGTTGCAACTGTCATGTGGGTCCTGGGCACCAAACCCAGGTCCTTCTCAAGAGCAGCAATTATCTTTAACCATTGGACATCTCTCTTCCCCCCTAAATAATACATATTATTGACTGATAGCAAGTATAATTTGTGGGACAGAAATGGAACTCAGTAGCCAACTAACCTCCATACTTCACCTTTGTGACAATCCTTAATTGCCTTCTCTCTCTGGACTCTTCATTAGGCTATACAACCTCCATGTCAATGCCAGAATAAATGTCTTTCCAGGCCATGCCACCCTGAATGCACATGATCATGTCTGAATGCCTCTTCTTTGAAAGATACCTCTTGCCTCCCATATGTTCTTCCCTTCTGTCACTATAGTATCCTTCCTGGTAATTATATCACTTGCAACAATTCATCCATTAACTTCTTTTCAAATCTCTCCCCAGCCAAAATGTAACACTCGCCAGGTCAGATGCCATGTCTTAGTCATCTGTAATACTCAAGTTCCTCATGCATTCCTGAAATGCTTCAGCTGGCCACAGAATATTTACTCCGCTGGCAAATAATCAGTACATAGCTAATATACTCTTTGCTGGACTTAGATTTTCTTTCTAGGAAGCATTGATCCCCACCTCAGAAGAGCATTTGAAATGGAGAGATGTCATCCACCCACATCTCTGCTCCTAAATTTCCATAGAATGAGTTTATAAAGATGTTGCTTTGCAGAATTTCTAGTGGCTTTGTAGTCAGAAGTTCAGTTCAAATCTCTCCTAATTGACTTGGAGGCTTAATATTCTAGTAACTACTGGGCCAGTGGTTTAGGATATTACTATCTAGTTCTTTCACTTAAATTAGCTTATAATTCTATTTATTTTTAGCCATGTAGTTTGGTACCTTTTCTCATTTCAGCATTCTCATCTTGCTTTCTCTGCATCTGGCTGGAGTCTGCTTTTCCTCTTCCCAGAATTCTCCTTGTCTGGTAGACCTGCCTATACTTCCTGCCTGTCTATTGGCCAATCAGCATTTTAATAAACCAGTATAAGTAACAAATCTTTACAGTATACAAGAGCATTATCCCATAGCACTTCCCCCTCTTTAAAAAAAAAAAAAAAAAAAAAAAAACAAGAACCCTGCATCTAATCACTTTTGTTTAACTTTCTTCCTGACCATTATCCATAACAATTTGTAACCAACACTCTAAACAAAGACAAACATCCATAATCCATTTTGGGGGAATGTGGGCATAGTTCTCTAGACTACTTCCTGATTGGGCATGCTGGTAATCTTATGGGGAACAAAAGAAGATTTAGGATCATGGACAAGTCCTGACTGAATAGTCTATGAGGCTGAATCATTTTGGCCAGCAGCCTTGATACTGAACTCAGGGGAAACTGCAACAGAGGCACTTGAAATATCAGATCATCTGGGCCATCCAGTCTCATTTGAGTTTTTCAGGAAATCTTCCTTGATCAAAGCTTATTTTCCTTAACTCAGAATAAATCCACAGCCTCTCATTTTTTGTAGAAATATTCTTATCCAATGTAACATATCTTTTGACTTAAATTTTGAAGTCAAAATTTTTTTAAATAAATAGGTTGGCTTAATCTAGCACTATTTAAAATCAAATGTCTCTTAACAGCTCTTTCTCTTTCCTCTGCAGTCAAAAAACTCAAATACAACATAATAGCATACAGTATTCAGACTCTATGTGTAATTTCCACCTTATGTGGCTTATTTTTTTACTCTATTTCTTTCTTTTTTTTTA
>PVIH01001327.1:39084-80483 GCA_004025045.1 Sigmodon hispidus
TGATTTTTGGCAAAATCTGAGAATCCACAGCTTTCTGATCTGCCTTTCGCTGCTCTGTAATCTCGTATTTCTCCTTCTCTGTATCGAAGATCTCACCCTCCTGGTGTCTGGGCTTGCGCAGCTTCTTCTTTTTGAAGTAAGCATCAGTCAGGTGTTTGGGGATTTTAACCTTGCTGATATCAACTTTTGTAGAAGTGGCGATGACAAACTTCTGGTGTGTTCTTCGAAGAGGAACTCTGTTGAGGACAAGAGGTCCAGTCACAAGTAGCAAGCCACTGCCCAGCTGCTTCAGGAAAACCACTCTCTTGACCCTGTGGTGTCCAGTGAAGATAATCAGCACAGTCCCAGGAGTGATGCTGGGCCGAAGCTTTCTCACGTGTTCACTGAAGGGCTTCTTGCCATGGCTGAGCAGCTTCAGAGGCACATCTTCAGTAAGATAATACCTGGGCATTTTTCAAAGCTTAACCACCCGGGTACCGCCATTCTTGTCACCACCAACCGGCTTTGTGACAGTCGCAAGGATCTTCTCCTTTTTCTTCTTTTCAACCTTGGTTTTTGTAGTTGTGTATTTTCTCTTATATGGAGCCTTTCTGGAATACATAGCAGATCCGGAGTACCTGCCAATTCCTCTAATCAGGACGGGATTTCGGCTGCAATGGGGCTTCCCCTTCTTGGACTTTTTCACCCTTTTTGGCTGCATCGGCAGCAGGGGCATCACTGCCAGCCTTCTTGGCTGCAGGTTTCTTTTCTTTTGTGTCAGGCTTCTCAGCTTTTTCACCCGCCATCTTGCAAGATGGGAAAGAGAACTCCTCTATTTCTTTTTAAAGGAATTTCTCTATCCTTTTTCTTTTCTCTTCAAAGCCTATGTATATTTGGTTTAAACACATTGTAAACCATTTAGAATTTTTTTTTTATCTGAATCTATCTGGGTTAAGATGCAAGAGCTAGCTAGCAATATGCCTGAGCCATGGGCCAATCAGTATGTAATTAATATAAAACCTAGTGGAATCATTTGGGTTAAGTGGCAGAGGGGATGTGAGTGGATCTGAACCTCGAAGGTCAGCTGGAAAGGACAGACCAGAAACTAGTTACTGCAAGTTTTATACTTAGAGGAAATTTGTAAAAACAGAAGAAGAGATTGATTTCACCCCTCACTCACTGTCAGCATCTTAATTCACTGTCACACATTGCTCATGGTCAAGATGACAAAGGCAGGCCACCGTTACTAACTCTGATCCTGTTTCTCTAGCTTCCCATCAAGAAGATTACATGACATCCATTTGTCTGTGACTTTCCCTGTTTCTGATAGTCTCTTATGTTTTGAGGTTTTGTGGGGGCAGAGAGGGAGATTTTATTTACTTTTATTTTATATGTATAAATGTCTGAGTATATATCTGTGTACCATATGCATGAGGTGTCCATAAAAGTCATAAAAGGCTGTAGGATCCCCTGGAACTGGAGTTACAAATGTTGTGAGCCACCCATGTAGGTACTAGGAATTGAATTCTAGTCCTCTGAAAGAGCAGCCAGTACTCCTAACCATAAGATCATCTCTCCAGCCCCATCTCTGTTTTGAAGAAGAGCTGGCTTTGCTTTTTGTACAGTATCTCTCAGTTATGTTTTGTTTGGTGTTTTCCTTTTGTTTAGACTGAGGTGGCTGCTGAGATGGAGTGATAGGTATGATATCAGCCTAACTTGACACTGACTGTGCTAAATGCCCGCATCTCCAGCTATGGTCACACTTCACTTTACCTCACAGTAAAACTTCTTTCTTCTCCTCACACTCTATACTTTAGAAACAAATCATTAGGCCCTGGGGTAGGAACTTCCACCTCCCTCTAGAACATCGCTATAGAAACTATTTGGAAACCATGAATTCTCAACTTTGTTTTCCTTATAAAACTGTTCCATACTGGGTTGATGGATAGCTGGATATACTGGCAGAGGTTGTCTAGAGTTCCAAATGTCCTCCTAAAATTCTAACAGCATTGGTAATCTTAAAAATAAGGCTTAAAAATCAGAACAACTTTATGATACCACCTGACACCTGTCAGATTGGCTAAGATAAAAGCCACAGATGACAGCCTATGCTGGAGAGGGTGCAGAGCAAGGGGAACACTCCTCCATTGTTGGTGGGAGTATAAGCTTGTTCAGCTACTCTGGAATGCAGTATGAAAGTTTCTCAGAAAACTGAGAATCAATCTCCCCAAGGACCCAGCAATACCACTTCTGGGTGTATACCCTGAAGATGCACAGTCGCTCTCAAAAGGTATTAGCTCAACTATGTTCATAGCAGCATATTCTTAATAGCAAGAACCTGGAAACAGCCTAGGTGCCCCTCAACTGAAGAATGGATTAACAAACTGTAGTACATCTACACAATGGAGTACCTCTCAGCAGTAAGAAAAAATGATATCCTAAAATTTGCAGGCAAATGGATGGATTTGGAGACTATCCTCCTGAGCGAGGTATTACAAACCCAGAAAGATGAGCAGGGGATGTACTCACTCATTAGTGGATTCTAAACAAAAAGAAAAAAAAAAAGAAAAAAGCAAAGCATGCCCAAGCTGCAAAGCACAACCATTGAACATCTTGGGAACGGAAACACCTTGAACTGACTCCTTGGATCCCACTCTCCATAGAGGAACACCTGACTCAGTCTGGATGAGTCATTTTTCTCCAAGAGGGAGAAAAATGGATTTGCCAGGAGCGGAGGCTGAACTAAGCAATATTGGGACCATGGAACCTTGCGACCGCCTGCCCATGGTGGGGATGGGGAGTTGTGGAAAAGAGAGAATGACCTGATGTGGTGGGAGGGAGAAGGGACCTTGAATAAGGATATACAAGGATAGAAAATGTGACTTATTTATTCATAATAATAAAAAAAGAAGAAAGAAATTGTCAAAGAAAGTAAATAGATAAATATATAAATAAAGTTATTTAATACAAAAAAAGAAAATAAGGCTTAAAGTTGAAGAGCCAGCTTTCTATAAACACTGTGTGTCTTTGTGGTACAAGGTATGAGAAGGCTGTTCAGAAATTTGGCTGTGAATATAAAATACTCAAGGATCAGAATAACTTAAAGCATAATGTGAGGGAAAGTGGTTTAACGTTGTAAAAAATATTATTCTATCCTAAAGAATATAAAAAAGAGCTAGAAAGTAGTCTGAGTGTGGTCCAATCATCTGAATATAGAGTTTATTTGAAGAAGACGGACTCTTCTGTCTCTAAATAGTCCAATGCCAGACACTCCCAAAGACAAAAACTGAGCATGGAATGTAAAAACTCTATGCCTCACTTCTGAAGTGAAGGCCAAAAGAAACACACTGATTCAGTCACTGCTTTAGTGCATAGAGCAAGGCCTAAAACACCCCTAGCCTGCCACATAACTCAGGAAAGCATCTCAAAACGTATCAAGAGGGATCAGTTGTCTTAGGGAGGGCAGCCCAGAAGAAGGTCTTTGACCTTGGTGGCTAGGGTTAAGGTCATGATACAAATGTCTCACTGTGAATACAGCAGGATGGTGTAAGGACTAAAAGTCATCAAGGGTGAGAATTTCTATGGAAGTCATTCATAGACAGATATCAGTAACAATGAGCCATGGATATTCATAATCATATTCTGTTCCCTGATCCCAGGACAACATATCAGCCCTGTAAAATATTCTGTCTCTAAGAATAAGGAAAAGGAAAAAAATACTTTTAAAAAAAAAACTTGGATTAAACTTTAAAATTTAATGTGATGGCATCTCCCTGGCAATGGTTACATCAAATCTTCTATTCTGAAGCAAAATGGAGATTCAAAGGATCAGCGCCATTGTACAGAAGAAAGATTGTATTTTTCACAGATGTGACTTAACTACATATCCATGCATACTAGAAATAATTTATAATTTTTATTTAAAAAATAGTAATTTGTGACCCAGTCTTGATGTTGGGGTGAGGAAAGCAGATCTGCCTGGAGTGGATGCTGAACTAAGTCACCTTGGGAACTTGTGACCTCCTGCCCTTGCTGGGGAGGAAATAAGGAGATGGGGAGAAGAGAGAGTGACTGGGAGGGAAGGGAGGGGGAAGGGAGTTTGGACAAGCGGATGCATGGATAAAAAAATGAGACTTTATTCATAATTTTAAAAAATCTAAAAACAAACAAAAAAGAAGTGCTTGGAACAGTGCTTGCCTCTGGGCCATTGGCAGCTTTAATTTTTGTTCTAGTTATATGTAAGACTATCTGAGGTGCAATAAGAAAATACATACCTATAAATTCAATGAACAGAACATTATGAACAGGACATTAAAAATATTGCTTCATGAAAAAAATAGTAATTTGTACTTGTGATAGAAAATGTGCACCATTTTGGAAAAAATATACAAATACCAGAAGTCAGTGACCATTGCTTCAAGGTGGTTTCCCAGTAAGACCACCTCAGGACACTTCATAGAGGCTGGTACACAGTACGCGCTCCATAAAAGACAGGAGTTTGAAGCAGTTCTTATCATTTCTTTGGGCTATATTAAACTGGCATGTTTGTGGGTCAGATCTGGCTATGCCAACATCCCAGAGCACTAAGACTGGGCATTATAGGGCTGGAAAGATGGCTCAGAGGTTAAGAGCACTGACTGTTCTTCCAGAGGACCTGAGTTCAATTCCCAGCGATTACATGGTGGCTCACAACCATCTGTAATGACATCTGGTATCCTCTTCTGTATACTGTATACTAAATAAATAAATAAATAAATAAATAAATAAATAAATAAAAGAATGGGCACTATAGATCTCAATATCAGTTCTGAGAATGGGAATAATCCGCTAATGAGCAGGTTTAGTCTCTGTTGTTGGGCACTGTGCCAGGGGAGGAGGTTGCCCTGTATTTTCTTTCTCTCCCCTAGCTGCTGTGTCTTGTGTCTATCCCTTTAACCACAGGTTGTCCAGAGAAACGAAAACTCTCCGCCCAAGGGATTATGATCCTCCCAACTGTACACCAGAGACTCGAGGCCACAGGGGCATTGACACCATCAAAAGAGGAGAAGGCAGGAAGGAGGCAATTTTGTGGCAGAAGCAGCCTTTGAGAAGGAGCAGAAGGCCTTCCAGATCAGCAGTGCCATTTGCTGGTAAAGTAGATGCATGAGGTACCGTGGTGGGGACTCCAACACAGCAGCAGTAAGGAAGCAGGCTGTGTCACCATGTTAGATCCATACAAACCCAAGGCCCAATGACCGTCTTTAATAGTTCTACTTAGTAAAAGCAAAATTCAGAATTCAGCAACAGATAGAAGTATTCACCTAAGTGGCCATGTTGCTCAATAATTTTCTCCACTATTAAGTTTTCTTTTAAGTTCTGGAGATCACAAAGTGTTTAGAAATTATTTAGTTCAACTCTTTTAATTTTGCCAAGTTTTTCTGGAGACATTTTTTAAAAGCGTGTTTAGGTACCAATTTCTTCAAAGGCGTCGTTTTAATTTAAAACACTCGGCGGCTTCAGATTTGACCTTGGAATCACATATGCTTTCCCGTAGAATCCCATGTTAGGAAATGGCTTTGCTTAAAGCAAAATGGTGACTCCCCAGAGTGCGTGTTCTCTTTAAAGGCCATTTTTACCAAAGTCAACCCCCAAGTTAAACATAGACCAAAAAGTTGGGAACAAAGAAATGTTATTAGCAGGAGACACCTCAAGGTCAATGGAGAAAATGACTCAGTCATGTGTGTATTTGTAGGGTTCTCTCCTCTTTATCTGACTCACAATACAGAAGACCTGGGATAAAGGTAGTTCAGCTCTATTGACAACATGCGGTTTTAGATTTGTCTGTATATTAATTTAATGATAAGTTGTGACATGGGCAATTTGTTCATGGTGGTGTAAGAAGTAAGACCACTCCATGAAAAATCGTTCTCTTTTAATTTGGAGGAAGGAATGGAGATGAGGATTTTTTCCTTTAAGACTGATACTGTTCGTAGACAGAAGAGTGTTCTGGGTGTCCATGTCTTTCCATTTCATTAGACAAGAGAAGGTGAAATGAATGGAGACAAAGGAGAGGATGCTCTGGGTAATGAAGCGAAGGGTCGAATGGGAGTGACACGAATTCATTTGCTTTTGTCTTTGTGGATTTATTTTTTTCTTTTACTAAAGTCTTCCAGGAGAAATGGTGTTGAGGTTCAGATTTTGTTTTATTATGGTTTTGGTTTTGTTGAGTCAGTGTCTCACATGGTTCTAGCTGGTCTCAAACTCATGAAAATCCTCCTGCCTTAGCCAGATGCTAGGGTCAAAGCATGAGCCACCATGCCTATATGATATTCCGTATGTAGCACTTTTGAGTCTTAGCTATGTACCAGGCAGAAAGAGGGAATTTACAGAAGCCCTATAACTAGCCAGAAAGACAGTGTTCTCATTGCCATGTTGCACAGATGAGACTGAGACATGAATAGGGGAAAGTCACTCAGAGGAAAAGTGTGTGTGTGTGTGTGTTATAAAATTGTGGGTGCAATTATAAGTGTAATATATATAGCATATGGTATATATGTTTGTGTTTGTATTATGTGCGTGTGTGTGTGTGTGTGTGTGTGTGTGTGTGTGTGTGTCCATACATGTTGGGAAAATGAAAAACAGCTTGATTTTGCAGCATGTTAAATTGTGAGCATGACCCACTCTGCTTCTCTTTCTCTCTCTTATCTACTTTGATACCTCCACTACATTTACAGAGAATTGCCTGGGGGAGGCACACGCTCTCTTTTGTTGTTGTTTCTTCTCTTTTTAAATCATATTGAGAATTTGCAATTCATGTTAATTATACAAGTTAGTTTTTCATTACAATGTTTCCATGCATGATCCTTCTTTCCACACTGACACAAGAGAGTCTATTACCAGCAGTGCAAGCATACATCGCTCTTCAGAGACTGTGGCAAACTTCATTTTTGCTCCGAGCAGTCCAGACATCACTCTGGGGCAAAGGGGCATGAAAGCAACCAGGAAAGGGAACCCTGAGTCCTGTGTTCTGTTGCTCGTTGTCCTCATGCTTCAGACCCAGATTCCCTTTGCACCTGCATATTTTTCCATTCTATGTAAACTAACTTCCTGAAACTAAAAAGGAAAAGAGTAGGATGCTCACCATAGACGAGAATGCCTATTGAGAAGGAATCACAAGCTTTCACACCACAGCAGCTCCTAGCCTTGGCTCCACCATCATGAGCAAGACTACCTTGGGCAAGCTACTTCTGGCTGCACCAGCCTCCATGTCCTTACCTTCAAACAGCAGCAGCTTGGGCCTCCTAAACTTTCATTGCGCATGTGTAATAATAGCAGGGACAGAAAGCACTGGCCTCTCTAGAGCAAGAGCTTCATAATTAGTAGCTCTTTCGTGAGCTCTAAGCCACATTTGGTGCTAAGAATAGAATGGACAGCTACATAGCTTCTATCCACAGCAGCTAGATTAGACAGCCAGAGCTCATATAGAAATGATAGCACAAGGCAGACTGAATAATGCAGGTGTGAATTACAGAAGATCAAAGGAAGTAACTATAGAATTGGATAAAAAAAATACAAATGGAAGGAAGGTGGGTGATTTTACTGATATCACAAGCTAGTTTGAAAAAATTGGGAATACAGCTCAGGTGTCCTGATTCATAATGCTAATAGTGTTCCAGGAAACTATGTCATGACCCTACCCAAACTACAGTAATTAACAACTGGAAAGTCCTTTTTGACAAGTTACATATTTTACATGCATTATCTTACTAAATCTTCATAATAACCCCAGGAGTAAGGGGTTGTATCTCCCCACTACACCAGTGAGAACACTAAGATATGGAAATATGAATGAGTTTCTCATACTTGCATGGCCATAAAGTATGTGGTTCAGGACTTCAGTGAAAGTTTTCAGAGAATTCTAATGGAGGGGTGATGAGCAGAGGAAGACAAACTTTCTCTTCATGGCGGAAGTAGATGTTCTCGAAAGTGAACGGGCTGATTTTTCTGAGAAGAAATTCAAGCAGAGGTCTGAGCAGATATGATAAGAGTGTGAGGTGATGGGGTGAGCAGGATAAGGATCTTGGAAGCCAATTCAAACTGCAAATATTCCCTTTGTAGGCTCCTTGGGGAGGAGACTCTGACAAGTTTACAGTTGTCCCTGTTTTGGGGGATAAGCTGGTCACATGCAGAATGAAGAAGCATTCATTGGAAAGTTTGAGGGCAGCAATCAGTGTCCAGTGAGAACAGAGCCATCTGAGGATGGAGTATTCTTCAGGAATCCACCTCCCACTAGCTGACACTCACCACTAATTTTCCCCACAGGCATTTTCTACTTCCTAACAGAAGACAGAGTCCTCTGGTAATCATGAAGGTTCTCTTCCACTATCAGAAATTTAGATTCATCTGGCTTGCCAAGCCAGCTGGCCGCCATTTCCACAGAGACCCCCAGCTCTGGACGCCTCTGACCCTTGCTGACTTTGAAGCCATAAATCGTTGCGAAAAGCCTTTACCCAAGAACTTTAACTTTGCTGCAGATGTACTGGACCAGTGGTCCCAGAAGGAGAAGGTATAAGCCAGCAAGTCTCCACTGCTCCTGTTGCTCTCTCTTCCAAGTCCTCTCACTCAGTCATGTTCTCACTTGTCAAGTTCAAACCAGTTCTTCATCTCAGTGAGGGCAGGAGCCTGGATAGTTCCATGGGGACTTCACCAAGAGCCTACATTGGTGCTTCATTCCAATCAGTTTCTATCTTTTTGTTCCTCTCAGAAAACCTGAAGTCCAGGGAGATGAGATCAGATTAACTCAGTCTTGGAAATATGCTCCTTCCCTATTGAAAAACAGGCAAACCCTCTGAAGGGGTGTGTTTCCAGAACTATTAAATTGGAGAGAAAAATTTCTTCCCCAGACACACTAGGGGTGTGTGGAGGAGTCACGGCGGATATTCTTATGTGTTTTCTGTGGTAGTCAGCTTTCCACTGCTGTGACAAAATACCTAAGACACACAACTCAAAGTAAAGAAAGACTTATTTTGGTTCATGGGTGCAGAGATTTCCATACATGCTCTGTTGGCTGTGTGGTAGCCTAGGGAGTCACAGGGAACTGCGTGGTGAAGAAAGCTGCTCACTCCAGGGCTGCTCAGGGGGGAGAGGGAAGAGCCTGGGGTTTGAGCCTCAGGATAGGGACCACCCCTTTGTGTCCAAACTATAGCACATTACCTTCTCTTTCTCGTGTGTTCCCGGCCAGTCTGGAGAGAGACCAGCCAACCCTGCCCTGTGGTGGGTAAATGGCAAAGGAGATGAAGTGAAATGGAGCTTCCAAGAACTAGGTTCCTTGTCCCGAAAGGCTGCTAATGTGCTCACCAAGCCCTGTGGCCTGCAAAGAGGAGACCGGGTGGCCGTGATTCTGCCCCGAATCCCCGAATGGTGGCTCATCAATGTGGCTTGCATGAGAACAGGTCGGTATCACATATGTCACAGTTGTAAAACACAGAGACTAAAACTTGAGAACTTTCTGAAATTCTAGCTATGACTAAACCTATCCTTAAAGAAAGTAGAAAAAGAAAAGTTAAAATTAAGAGCAATCGTGATGTAATAATAATAACCTTAAGAAAGAAATTGGTATTGTTGTGATAACCATTTTGCAAGGCACAGTGATATTTGCCAAAAGTCACATCCCTTCAAAGTTACTTAATTAGGGATCTGTGAAGATTGTTCAGTGGGTAAAATATTGTGTAAACCTGAGGACCTGAATTTCCACATAAGAGCTTGACATAGAACGACAGGTACCTATAACCCTCGCACTGCTGGGCAGAGGCAGGCATATCCGCAGGGGTCACTAGCTAGCCATGTCTAGTCAAAACACAAAGTTCCATGCTCACACACACAAAAAAATTAAAAATGAAAGCGAGAGTTACACTATTCAGAGTTACACACCGAGCTCTACAGAGGCAAATGTGAATATCAGCACTTCTTCACATTGCTGAGTGCTGTACAACACAGAGTTCTCTCTTCTGAGTGTGTATCCAGATTGTCTGCAACATAAAAATTAAGAAAAAAAAATACAAGTATTTGGGACTACAAAAGCTTGGAAGAATATAAAGTGCTCTGGACCCAAGTTGGAAAAACATTCAGTCAAAAGCATTGATATATCTAATTATACATTTTACAAAAAGAAGTAATATAATGTACCTCAAATAAAATATTATGTTTTTATTTGAGTTGGTAAGCCATAGACTGCAGGTTCCCCTTGTTTGGGTAAACAGACTTTTTGCTCTACAGCAAACATGCTGAGATCAAGACCAACCCTACAGTCCAGAGTCTAGCATACTCACCAGGTCTTTTACTAAAGAATTCTCTAATTTCTGGTCTTAAAAAAATCCACAAATCTTCAAACATCAAATAAATACATGAGAATACCTAAGGGTAGACTACTGCAAGAACAGATAGCTGTTTGTGCAATGTTATTTTTAAAAGCATACAGAAATGAAAACCACTTAAATAAAAATGATTAAATAACTTGTAACCTAGATAAGATGTGAGTTTAGCTGAGGTGCTGATTGCTGACTGAATGTCTGGCTCCTGATGAGGTAGCACTTCAAAGACAATTCATACTAATCATAATATGAATTATAAATTAATAATATAATAATTTTAATATAATCAGGAAAATCTCATAGACCTTAAGATGCTCATAAAATAGATGAAATCAGGAATTTAAAAATGTTTGCATTCACTATATAAAAAGGAGAAACAAATGGGAAATCAACCACGATTGGAAGAAGATTAAGAATGGTTTATCTGTCATAAAATATGCACTTAATATTATTCAATATAGCTTACTTAAATTATAAAATCTGTAAATACAAACACACAAGCTAGTGTTTTTTTAAGGTTATTAAATGAAGAAAAGCAACTGCAGATCTGTTTTCTCCCCCCAGAATGTCAAATTCTTTATATGAATTTTTAAAAACTGCTTGCACTCACCACATGCAAACTGTTTTGATTTTGCTTCAAGGCATACACAATAAAGCCTAAGATACTTGCCATCAGACAAATATTTGCTGTCTGAAATCCATTAGAAGGACCTGCCCATGCTTCCAAAGTGGTAATCTAGCCATTGAACATATTCACAAATCCACCAAAGAAACTATATCTGTAAAGCAGTAAGAGCAAGCAATTTTGAAGAGAAACCATTTCATATTTTTATATTGATTGTTCATTCTGAGATTCTCTAATGTGTTTTCTTAAGAGACTAAAAGTTTAATCAGTTAAAATATATTCCGTAAAATAGCCTTGGGATGGCAAAATGGCTCTGCAGGTAAAGGTGTTTAGTAAACCAATCCAGACACTTGAGTTTAATCCCTGGGGCCAACCTAAGGGGACAAGGAGAGAACTGAGTTCACAAACGCACACACCATAGCCTGAGAGCACACACACACACACACACACACACACACACACACACACACACACACACACACGACTTCCTATTTAGCTGATTTCAGAATACTCAGCAAGGAATGTGTAGCTATGCAGCACAGGTCTTAGGAATACTGGAAATGTCTTACCGCTTACCGACTTTGTGACCCTTGGGTGAGTTATCATCCACTGGCGTGTGACCTGTGCTCAGTGAGGCGGTGGCTACTGTCATGTCCTGCAATGCCACTGTCTTCCCACAGGTTCACTTTGGAGAGTCAAACCACCTTCTCTCTGCTTTACATCTAATCCTGCCCTGTGCGTCCCTCTCATAAGGAGCTTTGAAAATCTGTCTCTGTGTGTAGGAGGAAATGGGATAAATTAAGCATCACCCTAGTCATTTAGGTAAATCTTGGCAGGCCCAGAACTTTGCATCAGAGAACTGTGGGCTGGCTCTGCCACTCACCAGCTATCACCAAAGGCTGCATGCCCCTATTGGGACTGCTTTGAATGTCACAGATTATTGAGATGCCCCAGTTAGTAAAGGTGCTTACTGCATAAGTCAAGCTATGGGAGTTCAATCCCCAGGACCCACAAGAGGTAAAGGAAAGAGCCAAGTCCACAAAGGAATCATCTAACCTCCATGCAAAACACACACATGCACATAAAATAATAATAGATGAATAAAATATATCTGTAAGTTTTTGAAGAGCCATCTGTAAGAGTCTGAGGCTGTACAATCTATCAAAAATAATGGGCAGGCATTTTTGCATCTGCATATAGTTTTCACTCTGTTCTGTTGCACTAATATAGTGTGTATATTATAAAACATTTGCAAAAAGGACATGGCACATGAAAAGAATTCTAGTGTCTCAGTACCTTTGAAATTTTCATTATTTTTTCCTCTCACTTACAGTGGATTATCTTACAAAACTCACTTTGGTGGAAAAGATTGAAGAAGATAATGCTCATGGAAAATATGTCATAAAATGTAATATGAGGATTAAATATTATGTAATTGTTGCATAATCAAATTTAAATATAACATTAAAATGGTTCTTAGTATTAGCCCATAATTATGAACCAGATACTATCATTATCCCCATGTTACAGGTAAAGAAGGGAAGGCCAGAAAGACCAAAGTCTCGATGCTAGTAAATTGCAAGGCCAAGACTAGATCCAAGGCCTGTCAGACTTCAAAGTCAGAGAGAACTCTAATGATCCCACATGCCAGGGTCCTGTGGGATGTCCCAGGGAACCAAGGCATGGGTGGCTGAGGGCTGACATCTGAAGTTCTTCCCCACCCAGATGCAAGGCCTACATTTTCCCAGAGTCTTCAGAGCTGTTAGCTCAGGTATTGCTTTCTGTTTCAGGGCTTGTTTTTATGCCAGGAACGACCCAACTGACTAGAAAAGACATCCTCTACCGGCTGCAAGCTTCCAAGGCCAAGTGCATTGTGGCCAGTGAGGAAGTAGCCCCTGCTGTAGACTCCATTGTGTCAGAGTGTCCCAACCTGAAGACCAAACTTCTGGTGTCTCCACACCACTGGGATGGATGGCTCAGCTTTCAGGAGTTACTTAAGTGAGTTTTGGGGGTGGGAGGTACTAGCAACAGCACAAATCATAGCTACATCTCTGAATCTGTTTGTCCAATGACTCCGCAGTATACTGAGTTGATTGAGGCTTCTTCTTCTTCCAAAAAGAGTATTTTTAAGTATATGGTGTTTTGTCTACAGTCTGTGCAGCACATGCATGCAGTGCCCATAGAAGCCAAAAGGCGGCATTTGATCTTCTGGAATTACAGATAGTTGTGGGTTGCCATGTGGGTGCCAGGAATTGAACTTGGGTCCTCTGCAACAACAAGTTCTCTTAAACACTAAAACATCTCCCCAGCCCCCCCCCCAAATCATTTAACTAAATGATTGACTGGTAGAAGGAAGAAATACAGCTCTATCCCGCCTTTCCTGTTTCCTCTGTGACTGGTGATGAGTGTGCTGTAGAGACTGGCTTTTGTCCTGTTCCTGGGCCACAACAATCCCGGTCTTCCTTTTAATCCTTGGGACCTTTGCACAGGCCATTCCTCTTGCCTGGAATTCTCTTTCCTAGACCTTTTCATAGTTGTTCCTTCTTGTCAGGTATCAGCTCAAATGTTTTACCATTAAGTGTTGCTGCCCCTGACCAACTTGATGAGCCATAAGGCTCCTTTCCCCTCACGTCATTCCTTCTTCATATCACTACTCCCTCTGAGTGATCAGACTAGTCTCTTGTTCTCGTAAATTTAGTTTTATCTGACCCACTATTGGTTTTTTAAATAAAGTTTTATTGGCCCACAGGGGTGCTCATTTAATTTTATATTGTCTGTGTCATGTAATGATAGGCAATTTGGGCAATTGCAATAGGGACTTTATTACATACAGAGCCTAAAATGTCTGACATATGACCCTTTGCAGAAAACAACACAGCTCCTGCCATAAATTATACACTCTAGGGAAGTTAAGTCTTTGCTTGTCTATTTGGTTGATACCTTTATCTTCAACACCTAACAACTCATACTGGCTGTTGAAGGAATATTTAACAGTTGAACAGATTTCTTAACCTCAGTTTTCTTCATATGTAATATGGTGTGTTTGTTCAGGGGTGAGAGAAACTGGAGAGCTGTCTACACAGACAGTCTTCCAGAGATTGCTGTCACCTAAAAATGAATGCTTTCCACCTTAGAAATCCAAGTACTAATGACCCAAATAGTTCTGAGATTGCCTGTTGGCTAGCATGGACCCCAATTTAGGTGTCTTTCATTGTCCCATCTTTGGTATGATGCTAGCGTGACTAGGAGAGTTTCAGATATACATATTGTATACATTCTTTACATGCACAGTATTCATGGCTGTGAGACAGGATCAGTGGGATGGGAGATGGACATCGGCATCCTGTCTCCACTATTCTCTTTTTTCTCATGAAGATGGTGTGTGTGTGTGTGTGTGTGTGTGTGTGTGTGTGTGTGTGTGTGTGTGTTCCTATGCATATGGGCACATATGTGAGAGTCCACATGTATGTATTTTCATGTGAAGGCCTGAGGCTGACATCAGATGTCTTCCTCAATCTCCCTCATTATCTTACCCATTGAGGTAGGGTCTCTAGTTGAACCCAAAGCCCAACAATGTCACTAGTCTGGGTATCTAGATTTCGATAGGGTCCTTCTCTCTACCTCCCAAGCAATGGAATCACACTTGTCTGACATTTACGTGGGGGTTGGGATCCACACTCTGGTCCTCATGAGCCATTTTCCCAACCTTCATTACTCTTTTAAAAAACAAGCAAATGTCTTCTAGAAGTAGGGCTTTATACCTATTGGCTGTAATTCTCCCAGGCCCATTTCTAAATTAACTAATGAAAAGAGAAAAAATAATTTTGATTGACTTAGCTTAATTATGACTAATTAAGGCAGTTTCCCATGAAGCATGTGTCTACCTAGTACCTAAACAAATCCAGACTTTTATCAGTTCAGGAAAAGGAGAGGTGACTATCTGTCAGCCACTAGCTACTTCTGTCAGAGAGATTGAAGATACTGAACAACATCAAAAGCTTTGCAGAATCTGATCTCAATGTATTTGTCTTTTGAGTCTAAATGTCTTCCTCTAAGCCCCAAATCTTGAAGTGGTATCAATTTACAAAGATTCAATGCTATTTTAAATTTTTCATTAATTACAAAGACACTGAAATACAGTGTATGCAGTTCGATACTGACTTGCCAAGTTACCTTGATTATCTGTTTGGCTTACAGAGAAATAAGCTTAAAAACAAGGACTCAGGTGTTGAATCTTTGCCCTGATCTTTAGAAACCCTCTAAGATTTCCTGGGCTTTCTGCTCAGAGAAGCTTTGTATTAGGTTTAGTCCGTAACTCCCCTGTGGTAATAGAGAAGGGAAACAGAACCATGACGGAGTCGACTGGTCTATCTTCAGCTCTGTCTTGGGGTTCATCTGCAGATCAGCTTCTGAAGAGCACAGCTGCTTGGAGACAGGAAGTCAGGAACCAATGGCCATTTATTTCACCAGCGGGACCACAGGCTCTCCCAAGATGGCTCAGCACACACAGAGCAGTCTTGGCATTGGGTACGCCCTTTGTGGAAGGTAGGAAAAAACTATGGTTTTGTTCTTATTTTGTTTGCAAGGTCTCATATTGTAGTTGGCTCTGGACTGTAAATCACTATTGCAGCCTAAATTGACCTCAATTTTACAGTGCCCCACCACAATTTGGTATTGCAGAATATCACCACATCCACTTCTTTGTTTGTATATAGTTTCCTAGGCTGTCAGTGTGAGAGTCCAGCTGTCAATGTGACACCTCTTCTTGAATGGCTATTAAAATATCTCTGGCAGATCTCTCAATGACCCATCCCCACCCTTGCTAAATGGTGTCATCTAATTAACAGATCAAGCAAGAATGTAGGGTTGGAGCTTGATTCATAGCATGTTTGCCTTCCTCTCCTCATTGCCAGGTGAATTTACCCAGAAGGGTCTTTAAGTACAGGTGTACCCAAACTGTCACAGTGCTCTGTTTGGTTTTTCTTAGACTTAAAGTTAAGGCATTCGATGACTAATCTCAATCATCAACCTGTAAGATCTAGAACACCCAAGAGATTGTCTTCAGGGTGTGTCTAGAGGTTGCTATCTTGATTAGGTTCACTGAGGTGGTAAGGTCTGCCCACTGCCGGTGGCACCATTCCCTGGGCTGGAATCCTGGATTGTATAAAAAATAGAAAGTGAGCTGAGCACAAGCATCTATCAGGTCCTGCTTCCTGACTATGAACAAAGCATTATTAGCTTCCTCAGGCTGACTCTCCCAGCATGGTGGACTCTACTCTGGAACTTCAGCAAAATTGAGCCCTCCCTCATTTCATCAGGGTATTTAATCACAACACTGAAATACCTTCTCTGCCTTTTCCTATAACATTTACATATTTAGCTCACATTATTATGTACTTGTTCCTACTCTGTTTCCCTAAAAGTAAAGATCTGTCTGTGTGCTTCATAATAACAGTGACTTCTACATGATATTTTCTCATTAAGTATTTTTATAGCAATAGACAAACCCATGAAATTACACCAAGCCCAGCCCTCCCCATTCTACTCCCTGACAACATAAGATTCAGAAAAGTCCTTCTAAGGAGAAGGCTTACTTCTACTGTGAGGCAGGACAAGGCTACTCCTCAAACATACGCATGTTTGCTTTCCAGTTCTATGCTTGTTTATTTTAATTTTTACTCGTTTTTTTTTCTGTATGTAGGTATTGGCTAGACTTGACACCCTCAGATATCATGTGGAACATGTCAGACACTGGCTGGATCAAGGCTGCCATTGGCAGTGTGTTTTCTACATGGCTTCGAGGTGCCTGTGTTTTTGTGCACCGGATGGCCCAGTTCGACACCGATACCTTCCTAGATGTAAGTCTTGCTCCCACAAAATCACAGAGTAGGGATTCCTTAGACTCCTGGGCATCCCAAGGTTTTGGAAATCTTTTTTTTTTTTTTTTTTTTCCTTAAGAAGCAAAGTCTCAGGGAGTTGACTTACGAATGCTTGTGAGTAGAGGGGAATCACGTGCTCAAAGGCTGCAGCTGTCAATCACTCAGGGTTCATGGGTGTGGATAAAACATGGCAGCTTAGGAACATATTTCTAAATAACAGAAGACTCAAGTTTAAGCACATATTTTGTTCCTGATCTAATGGGAAAGTACAATAGCTGATCTCAGGAGGCCACCTTTCTCTTACAGTGGTCCTTCTCAATTGCCTCTCTCTCCTCATCCTGTGTTTCTTATTGTAATCCATAGACCCCAGTATTCCTGCAAACCACATATGCATATCTTCTACCAGTGATGGCAACACTAAAATATCTTATAGCACAGCAAGGTAACTGTAGTCTTCAACACATTTCAAAATAACTAGAGGTTCTTATTGTAATCCATAGACCCCAGTATTCCTGCAAACCACATATGCATATCTTCTACCAGTGATGGCAACACTAAAATATCTTATAGCACAGCAAGGTAACTGTAGTCTTCAACACATTTCAAAATAACTAGAGGTTAGGATATTCTCAACACACAGGAGAATATTTAAGGATATTCACATGATAATTGCCTTGATTTGATTGTATGCAACATTTATAAATGTATGGTATTATACTCCATAAGTTAGGGTTTTGTTTTTTATCTTTTATGTCTATATTTTTATTTTGAATATCCTATTACTATTTATCTTATAGGTCATTATTTCATTAACTTATTTTTTATTGTTTTTTGAAAATCAATATCAAACTTTATATAAAAGAGCGAAACATTTAGAATAGATTTTTTTAAAAACCCTGTAAAGTAATAAAATTTCTCTTTTCTCTAACATACATGAAACATAAAAAATAAAATCTAAAGCTCCTCAAGCCAGGTTAGGCTCAGCTACAGATAAAGAAAGCACGGTAGGTCTCAGCTAATGCCCATGAAATTAGGGTTTTTAAAACATTACCATTGTGATCTTTTTTCACTCAAGAAAATTTTATACAACCTTCCTGCTATACAAATTCAACATTACTGACATAAATCATAGTTTATCTTAAAATAACTCTTTATATATGTAATTTCATAATTTGTTAAAAAACAAAGATAATTTACATGCTAGTAAAATATATGACAGTTCTGGCCTGATAAAAGCATGATTAAAGCCAATTATTTTCTTTTTTAAATTAATTTATTTATTTTTATAGAATAAAGTCTTTTTTATCCTTGTATCTCCTTGTTCCAACTCCCTTCCCCCAAAAGCCAATTACTTTCATTGGTTAAAAAAATAAATCAGTTAATCTTTATAAAATCCATAGTATGTACAAAGCATCATGCCTGTGTGTGAATAAAAGCTGTGTTCAACCTGTGATTTTATTTATTTATTTATTTGTTTGTTTGTTTGTTTGTTTGCTAACTGGTCTAACAAGATAGACAGATAGAAGGCCTTCAAGGAAATACAGTGAGGTAAAGGAGGCAAGTATCTTAAAAAAGAACTGTTTACTCACAGTTTCAAGACGTTCTTTTGCAAAATAGGAGCATTTTTTATTTGAATGTAGTCATGAAAATCTCTAGAGGACTTGTGTCATGCTAAGATGCACGCATTACACTTACTAGAATATCACAGCCTCTGAAGCAGGTGCATTGAGAAAAAGGCTACTTGATGAATCAAGAGTTACTCTTGACATTAACCTGAGGACAGCATTGTCCAGAATACTTATGTTTAATACCACCTGGGAACACACTGAATGATGCAGTGGAGCCTGTTCTTCCATGAAGGGCTCCTCTGAAGCATTATGCTTTCACTTAGGTTTGACCTAAGGTACTAGAGGTTTAGTAACCCTAGGACATTTAAGCTCCTTTAGAGTGCATGCTCCTTCATTCACTCGGTGTTCTCTGAAGGCAAATGTTCTTCACAGAAAACAGTGCTGAAAGGTCCTGGTGGGTTAGCTCAGTGCAACCCAGACACATGGGTAAATATGGGTATAAGTTTATAAGAGTTCGCCATATGGAATTCTGAAGTTGAGTAAACCAGTTCATGCTTTGAATTGCTCTCAAACTCAGCAATTTGCATATTGAATCTGACAATATATACCTTTTTCTAGGATGTGTACATTTCTCTTTATTAACTAGAACCCCCCAACATGTCATTAATGACAGCTAGTGAATATTTACTTTTTTATTCCATGTGATTAGCAGGCAGTAATGAAAAAGCAAGGTTGCCAATGCCATCTCTAGTGATGGCCTCCAGCTGACCACTCCTAACATGTCTGTCTTTCTGTCTTTCAGACGCTTGCCACTTATCCCATCACGACCCTGTGCAGTGCTCCTACTGTGTACCGAATGCTTGTACAAAAGGACCTTAAGAGGTACTGGGCAGAATGCTCCGTTTGAAGCACAAGCAGAAGCTGTCATTCAACATTACAGAGCTTTTTTTTACCACACAGGGTGGCCCCAAGAGTATGAATCTCACCCTTACTGACATCTGGACCAATTAACATTGTGTTCTGGAGCTATTCTGTGTACTGTGTAATACTAAGGAGAGACCAGTAGCAACACCCTCTCCTTTTCATTCATGATGCTCAAAATGTCCCAAGATGTTACCTAGTACCTTCTAGGGACAAAACTATATAGCAGCTATAGGAAGCAAAACTATAGAAACTATAGGAAGGGCTGGGAGACAGTTCAATCAGTCATGTGCTTGCCACTCAAGCTTGAGAATCAAGTTTCGTCCCCAAAATCAAATGAACATTCAGGTGTGGTAGTGTACACTTGTAATCTAACACTAGGGAGACAAAGACAGATTCCTGGGGCTCACTGGCAAGCCAGAATAGTCTGCTTGACGAAATTGAGACCAAGGAGAGAACCAAAGTGATGATACTTGTGGAACCACATCTAAGGTTGCCTTCTGACCTACATAGACACACAGACATAGGCACCTGAACACACATACATCCCCACCTACAGGAGCATGCATGTATACAAACGTACACATCTTTAGAATCAAAGCAAGACAAGCAAACAAAAAGCATACCTTTGCATCCTTGAAGTTAAGAAAACTTATGACTTCAGGATTATAAATGTTTTAGCCCATCTATCATCATAGAGTTCCAATGTATTTTATATAACTGATTAAAATTTAGCAGATGGTGTTATGTGACAAAACTTTCCTGGGGAGACACAAAACACATATCTACTCACCCCAAATGGGCAGCCAACCACGGGTACAGATACCAAATTGGTGAACCAATGAGTTTTATTGGGGTTACTTAATTGAGTATGGGTAAGGGGTTACTTATGGGAACAGAAATAACTCAAAAATAGTATCACCAAAGCCTACTTCAGCACCTGTCACAGCCCACAAAAGCTGGGAACCTGTAATTCACTGTATAGCCTGAAGGCAGCTCAGCAGGTTGGAGAGAGATGTATCCAAGTTAACTCATTGGTTTTCACCTTTTATTGCTTCCTCTGGCAGGGAGGAGCAGAGTGAGCCTGGTCAGTTTCAGGGACTTCCTGAACTATTTTGAATTGTTTCCTTAAAGTTTAAGATGCTTTCATGCAGGACAGAATGTTTCAATCTTGGAGAAAACAGTTACACAACACATGTTAAGAGAAAGAAGAGAACAATATTTGAGTCCTGTAGACTTGGCCATCTTCCTTTCCCACGAAAGCCTGGATGCCCAGGGGAGGAGTGTTGTGAGAGACAATGACATGGATAGGTATCCTTTCTTTTCTGATTAGTGTCACCTCCTTGTGGCTATCAATGTGAACATCTTATCTCATATTTGAAGTGTAATCTAAAGCTATATAAGCGTTACTTGAAGACATGAGGTACATTCTGCCCATATAGCCTCCTGCTTGTTTGAGGCCCTACTATGTATGTGAGTCAGATTGTCCTAGGTTTTCTTGTCTATATCCAATAGGCCATCAGTTAAAAACAAAAGATCAAAAGTCAAACAGGAATGGCTTTGCTACTTGCTTACTTGACCTTGATAAGCCCGCATTAATTTCATTTATGACTCTGTGACAAGGATTCAGTGTGGATAACATGCTTGGGTGATCCACCTGAATAGTTTCACAGTGCAGAGCATCCTGGTTGATACTCTATTGCTGGGAGGGATTTTACAAATTTCTTTACACTCTCTAGGCCCCTCAGTCTTCTCATCTATAAAATAGGGATATAAAAATCTAAGTCTTCCTAGAAGTATTATCACACAGTCACCACCTATATTACATCATTTATCTCATAATTATAATACTTTGTATTATTAATAGCATTTTTGTCTATCCTTTTCCCCTCTACGTTCCCCACCTGCCAAACATAAGTTTCTCCAGGAACCTTCTTTTCATCACTCATGTGCCTCACACAACTAGAAGGTATGCAGCAATAAAGGAGGTAGTCAAAAAGTACTTAGCAATGAACGTTTCTAAGACCCATTTCTCCTAGGTCTTCTGTGGCTTGAGCATCTGAATTTGTAATGGAATATTCTCCCCCGCAGACTTTGTAACTCTGTCTCTCCAGACACCAATTCAAAAACCTGCGGCACTGCGTGACGGGAGGAGAACCGCTCAACCCAGAGGTGCTGGAGCAGTGGAAGGTGCAAACTGGGCTGGAGCTGTATGAAGGCTACGGACAGACTGAAGTGGTATATTTGAAAAACAAAGTTTATGTTTAGAAGTTTTTCTTCAGTGATCAGGGTCCAAGATCCTAGAAGACACTAAAATCCTCAAATGTTCATATTTCTTATATAAAATGGGACAGGATTTGTATGGAACTTAAATACACCTTCCTCTATATTTTAAATTGCTAGGTTACTGATGGTACCAAACACAATGCACAATTACTGTTTGACACTATTTCAATAGCTGCTCTGTGTCAACTTGGAAATAACAGGACAGAGATGCTTATATATACTCAATACAGATGTAATTAGTTTTATTATTTATTTATATGCATATTTATTTATTTACATTTTGAAGACATGGTTGCTCTGTGTAGCAAGGCTGTCTTGAAATTCCCTCTGTAGACCAGGCAAGATCCACTTGCCTCTGCCTCCTGGGTGCTGGTATAAAGGCATATTCTAACACCTCTCAGGAGGTGCAATTTTAAAAACCACATACTTTAAATATTTGGTTAATTGATTCCAAGGTAGAGAATCTATATAAAGAGAGACCTGGCTGTACAATGGGGCTTATTCAGCCCCAGGATTGACAACTAAGTCTTTCAAGTACCCCATTCATGCTCCAAATCTTTCTAGAATTTCTTAGAATATCTTGCTGCAAATAGTTATCATAATTTGTGACTTGCCCAGCTACATCTGGCTAAAGGGGAACTGTTACTGGCCTTTCTGCCTCCTCCATGCACAAGAGATATCTCAGGGAATTGAGTTGATGAGGTTTTTCCATTGCATGAAGAAGGACCTCCCCAACTCCAAAAGCCTCTGAGAAAATTTATTCCAATGTGCATACAATGGAGCCTAGAAGGCATGATTTATAGCTGAGTAGTACTCAGCTAGGCATGGCAAGATATGCCTGTAATTCCAGTATGTAGGCAACTGAGGCAAGAGAGCCACACATTCAAAGTTAGCCTCAACTCATCATGGTCTAAATTTACCCTCCACTATAATAAGACTTTTAGACTTTGTCTCTTAGGTCCACACCATAAGAAAGAAGTACAGTTCTCAAAACAGCAGCAGAGATGTCAAATAGAAATGTGGTAAAAATTAAATCCTCAGATCCTACCCAGCAGCACTGGATCAGAGCGTTGGGGGTGAGGCTTACTCCAGATGATCCTGTATTCTGGGAAAATCAGGCAGAATAGTATGTGTTTTGGGTGGTGTGGTGCAGTGTCTCTGAGCCCAGGAGAGAATGTTGAATGTCCTGGAGCTAGATCTACAGGCAGTTGTGAGCTGCCAGGCATGGATGCTGGGCCTGGGTCTTCTGGAAGAGCAGTAAGCATTGTTAAACCCTGAAACTTTTCTCCAGTCTTCTCCATATTTTTTTGTTTTGCTTGCTCGTTTTTGAGACAGGCTCTCTCACAGAACCAAGCACTAATAATTAGGTTAGACTGACTGGCCAGTGATTGCAAGGGATCTGTCTGTCTCCACCTTCCCAGCATTTGGCTTACAGACTCGTAACCACCACACATGGCTTTTTATGTGAGTGCTGAGGATCAAAGCCCAGCTCCTAATGCTTGATGACAAGCGCTTTATTAATTTGTCATCTCTCCACTTAGGGACAAGCACTTTATTAACTTAATCATCTCCCAAAACTGAATCTTGTATCATTGTCAGAATTTATACACCTATATAAAACATGTCCTCCTCATAGGGAATAATTTGTGCCAACCGCAAAGGACAAGAAATTAAACCAGGATCCATGGGAAAAGGAGTAGTGCCTTATGATGTCCAGGTGAGCTGGGAAAGTATCTGGTCCAAGAAAAAAGGATGCTTTAGTTTTCTCCTCTTTGAATTACTATTCATTACCTGTTTTCATTTTATGAAAAGAAAAAGGGGGTAAAGACTCAAATTATTTGTTTTATCCCAGATTATAGATGAAAATGGAAATATCCTACCATCTGGCAAAGAAGGAGAAATTGCCCTCAGATTGGAGTCTACTCGGCCCTTCTGCTTCTTCTCTGAATATGTGGTATGAAGAGCATGCTAGGCATACCTGAATACAGAAATGGGCCCAAATTTCATATCCACCATATCTTGCTATGCTTTGGGCAAGTGTTAAATACAGATCTATCTCATTAGCTGTAAAAAGGGGAGAATGACATCCATTCCCTGAGTTAAGATAAATTCTACATGGAAGAAACCAGTTGTAGTGCTGTCCTTGGAGAGGGAATGCGGACCAGCTGAGAAGTTGCGTGCAAGCCCTGAAGTCCACAGGAGAGGTCTAGTTCTTAGATCTTAGATTTTGTGTGTTGGGATGCAGATTGAGAGACCAGCTCCCAATCTGCCCCATGGTAGTGGGAAGAAGCCTCAGGATAGCAAAGGGAAAGGTCTAGGTAAGAAGGAAGGGCAAACACATGAGTTCTTAAGGCAACTTTATTTCTGCTTCTTTTTTTCTCTTTTTCAAAACTTTAGCCATTATATGAGCTAATATCAATATTGTTTACATTTCTTAAGTAAATAATAGAGATACAACCATACTATAAATACATAAAAAATATCACAAGGGTTTTTTTTTTTTCTCTCTCTCTCTCTCTTCTCTCTCTCAGACAAGAAAAGGCCATGCTGGCCATAGCCAGGGCAAGGCTTCAGTGTCGTCCAGGTATCTGTGAAGCAGGCAGAAAGGCATGTAGTAGGGCAAGAGACAGTGACTTAGAAATTGCTCCAATAGTTAAGATACTTTTACCCTGCAAAGACAGTATCTGGGCCTTGAATTTTGTACCATAAATGAGGTTAGTAACACATGCAGAAAATCAATTATTAAGATTGTGAGTTATGGTTATAAATGTATAAATGTCATCTACTAGGCCTTTTCTGCCAGGGAAAAAAATGGCCCTGAAGCTATTATGTGCCTGACTTTGACAAACTCCTGGGAACTTGTCCTTGAGCACTCATCTCCAGGGCAACTAGCCTTATTTTGGATTTGCTAAAATATTTTGGATCTTGGCTAAAGGTCTGGATGTTAATTGAAAGAATATTTTATTCATCAAAATTACATGGTATAAGAAAAAGTCATCCTTCTGACAAGTCACTGACCATAGTGCCCAGTGTAAGACACACTATCAAGGGGCTATGGAAAGAATCCCATAGCTATTCTCTTAGGGAGGTAAGGTGGTGGCACATGAGAAAGTTACAGACAGAAATCAACTGGTATTCACAGTGAGTCATCCCACTGGCTTTGCCTAGTGGGGCCAGTCAACGGATGTCCCCACAGACTTTGCCTAACTGGGGGGGGGGCATATCATGACTGCTATTTAATAGGACTCCCCCACGTACTTTGCCTAGTGGAGTTCCTCAACACAGAGTCATTCATGTGGAAGATCAACCTGTAAAATACTGGCTGTCATCAGCTGTACATTCTATAGTGGCCTGTGGTAGTGTTCTATGATAGGAAGTGCCCTTTTAGAAATATGAGATCAAAGTCAGTGGCTGACTTAGGGGTGTGATGTCACACTCCTGTCTGTTCTGGCCAGACTAACCCCCAAATGCCATCTTTGATTGGTAGGACAATCCAGAAAAGACTGATGCCACAATAAGAAAAAATTTTTATGTCACTGGAGACAGAGGAGTAATGGACAATGACGGATATTTCTGGTTTGTTGGCAGAGCTGATGATGTCATTATATCCTCTGGGTTTGTACATTTGCTTTCTTAGAAAGTGATGACATGGCAGGGTGGGAGTCCTACTTGGGGAATGTGATGACCAAAGGCTCCCCTCCTCTGCAGATACCGGATTGGGCCATTTGAAGTGGAAAGTGCACTGATAGAGCATCCGGCAGTAGTTGAGTCAGCTGTGGTCAGCAGTCCAGATCCTATCCGCGGAGAGGTAGAGTAGATGTCAGAACTAAAGCACCATTCATTGTCAAGTTCTGTCCATGTGTTCATGGCAAAGGCCAAACCAGGGGTTCTCTGTACATGTGTGCAGGCCATCTATGTATGAGTTCTATCCCAAAGAGGTCTGAGATTCTTTGGGAGGCCGGTGATAGAAACAGGAGTTGGAACTTCATCCAAGTACCCCTGGTGGCATTGTGCACTCTCTGTCTCAGATTCTTCACACAGTTCCTCCCATTACATAGCAATCAGCTCTGGACACAAATTAACCCATTCCCACCCTACCAGGAAGGAGTAAGTTCTTTTTGCAACTGTTTCAAGTAAATTCCACTACATCTCCAGAGCCAGTGTGGTTCAGCAATTGGTGTAGCCAACTGGCTAGACCTGGATGATATGCCAGTCAGGGGATACCAAGGGAGGTAAGTGCTGGTAGTCAGTCCTGCCATAACAGTAAGGGGAATACTGCTTAGAACTCGGGTACTGCTGCTCCGTGGGAAGCAGACACTATGTAAGCAACATCAGATTTCAACTCCCATACAACGGTTATAGCTCAAAATATGTATCTTCCTAAAATGAGAATAAAAATTGTAGCCCCCCCACCCCTCAAATTCCCATTTGTCTATTTAGGAGTCACATCTTCCTTTCCTCCCACAAGTTTTCTGAAGACTTATCACACAGAAAAATGCTGAATCAGTGTGCCTATCAGTACCCTCCTATGTCTTTTTCCATGCCTCCCTCTCACATGCCACGGGGGTATTCTGAATGGCATCTTCTTGCCCCCTCTATTCTTGAACTATTCCAATCTCCAAAATATTTTCTTCCTGCCACATCTTCATCTTTTCAACATAACTGATTTTAACTGAACTCCAGGATTTCTGTCATATCTCCTTTAGACCATATTCTTTGGTCTGCTCAATATGCCTCTAACTGTACAAGTGTCATGGCATAAATGTTCACTTCCAAATCAAATATTGCTGTATACAATCAACTGAGCAAAAATGTCAATTCCATGTATATAAACAGAACTGAGCACTCCCCAAGTCCAGAGTCCACTCCCAAGATGTACTTTATAGCCTGTACCCACGTTCATATAGCATGTCTGGAGTTTCACTGCTATGAACCGTCACACCTGTGGTCAGCAATGGTTCCAGCCCATTGCTGGGTCTCACAAGCCAATGTCTTTCCGCTGCAGGTGGTGAAAGCCTTTGTGGTATTAGCTGCACCTTTCAAGTCTTCCGACCGTGAGAAGCTAACTGCTGAACTTCAGGACCATGTGAAAAACTCAACAGCACCTTACAAGTACCCCAGAAAGGCAGGTGCAAGTTACCTTTGACAGTTGGATTTGACTTTGCACTTGAAATGTACCCTAGAAAATACTTTTTGAGTCCGTCTGCTAGGAAAGTTTCTGTGTTTTACATTTAGGATATTACAAATAATTTTTTAAAAAAAATTGAAATTAACACTGTAGGGGTATGATTCCTTGCTGTGAGCGTAAAGACCTCAGAACCCATGCAAATATGGGGTGGCTATGCTGGCCCAGCTGCCTGTAATTGGAAGGGTTAGAGCAATCTGGCCAAGACAGAGGTAGGGGAACACCAGAGCAAGCTGGCTAGCAAGGGTAGCCCTATCTGAGAACTCTGGGTTTGATTAAGAGGCTTGGCCTCCAGAAAAGTGCAGGAGTAACTGAGGATAATCCCTGACCCCAAAATCAGGCATCCACAGGCAAAGCACACATGTGCATGTGTACTCACACAGGTGTGCTCACACACATACATATACAAGTGAAAAAAAAATCAGCTGTACTATTAAGAATATTTTCAGGACTAATTAGGTCCATTTTATAAGAGGAAAATGAATGGAAGTTAAGAATCACCAAGTCTTAATTTTTAAAAGTGGCACCTGATCTAGAGAGTAAACTAGACTATGATACCCCATAAGCCCAAGTGGCCTTATATGGCCTCAGAAGTACAGAGAAGGGGAGGGAGGAGAGAGAGAGAGAGAGAGAGAGAGAGAGAGAGAGAGAGAGAGAGAGAGAGAGAAACTCTTCCTGAACTTTTCTCCAAAGAATAAAGAACAAGCACATATAAAATAGATGGCTGCAATACTTTTCCAGCATTGGAGTACTATCAGCTACCACTGGATGATTATAAGACCATCACATCTCCGTAGGCATCATGTAGTTCATGATCTGATCCAACCATCTTTACACTTTCTCCATTAAAATAACTATATTGGTAACTCTTTGACTTTCAGAAAAGAGATGTGAAAGATATAAAGTACAGAAAAAAAATCAAATATGGATGTTTATGAGCAAGTCAGGGTGTAAGGTGAAAATTCTACATACTTCATAAGTCCAGAGACTTTCCTCAGATTCTTTAGGTCCCAGCTGTTAACCCAATGTTTTAAGAAAAAAGTTCTTTTCTCTGAATCAGATGTAGTAGAAGGCAGTTGAGTCTAAACAGAGGAAAGCCAGCGACAGGGTAAAGAGACTACTTACTTTTGGTAGGACACATAAAGCTGGGAATCTCCAAACATAACCCTTAGCCAGAATTTCCCCTACTGCGCTGACAGTTGGGATGAGACAAATGGAACCAAGAGCCTCATGCTGTGTTTTTCTATCAATTAGGTGGAATTTGTTCAAGAACTCCCGAAGACAATCACTGGGAAAATCAAACGCAATGTGTTAAGAGACCAGGAATGGGGCCGAGCATAGCTGGATGAGCTCAAGATGGAGCTATGCAATGATGCAATTGTTTTAGATTTGCTTCTTGAAAATTTTGTGACTATATAATTCTTAAAATGCTTTATGATTTATTTTTTCCTGTTTGAAAGTAGTTTTTGTTTTGCACCTAGTTAAACAACAAAAAAACAAAAGTAAAATCTAAACATATTTGAAGATGCTGCTACAGTGCTCAAATCAACACAGAGAATGAGGTGTCTAAAATGGCCAGGGTCAAATGACTCTGTGGAAAAGCAGCATGCCACGAATCTGTGCTTTATTCATCTTGGCCTGATTAATCCAAAATAAAAGACAGTCCTGAGAGAAATGTTTAAGACATCTGTATACTAGTCTTTATGAGATCACCTAGCTCAAGCTGATTAAAATACTGTTCAAACCAGGAATGTAAATGACTCAAAGGCTAGTTAGTGAGTTTAATAAAATTCAGCATGAAATTTTTTTTAAAGTAAATTCTGGAAAATATTTTAAACTTTTTTTAAAAAATTATTCATGAATAAACTTTAATATCTTTATTTTTTTAGGAATGAAAATCTTTGATATATAAGCATTTTTATGGTAAATATACTATATACATAGGAAGCCATTAAATATGGGGCAGGAAAAAAAGCACAGAATGCCAAACTTTACAGAACAAATTCATTTTTATTTTTTAAAATATCAGAACTTTGAAAACAACCTGAACATTCTGCTGTACCAAGAACAAAATGCAAGTAAAAATATTTGAAAATTGTGTTCAGCTTTGGTTCTACAGTACCCCAGGTTTAACTCCTTTGTCTGTAGAGCAGGACCGGTGTACTGGCCCACAGCACTGGGATTTGGTTTCTGCTTCCTTATTTCTGTTTTAACTGCTATAGTTTAAAACAACAAAAGACAAACAAACAAACAAAAAAAACCCATTCAATTCCTACCCTAGGATCATCTGTAAACTAACACTGAAATATCAGTGAAAATGAAGTCGTCAAATCTGGAAGCAAAGCAAAAAGAGGAGGTAAACTCAGATCCCAAGAGCACAGGGCATTGTACAACTGGTAAACAGCTAGTCACACTCAGGTTTCTGTAAACACAAATAAATAAAAAAGCAACCAAAACCAAAATATACATCAAAATCTGAAGTGCAGCAAGTTCACCAAGCTCCAGGACTTTGTGCCTGAACAGACAGTAACTTATCCCCAGGCCCTCTGTCCTACACTATTGAAAGGAAAGGCCCTTCATCTTGGAGCAAGTCTCAAGAAGGCACCAGGATTCTCTCTTCCCTTTTCCCCTAAACAATAATATCTTTTTGAGATGGTTTCAATCTCAGACCTGAGTTAACAGACTCCTGAGGATGTTCCAGGCCGTCTTTATTAGTGAGGTGCTGCCTGTTCTGTGTTTTCTGCTTCTCCCATATCTTCTTGGTCTGGCTTACCAAGCAAGCCTCTGGCTATCTGAGAAGAAACATATTCTTATGTCACTTGATCTTTACTTAGCCACTTGTGCCAGAAACCGTACATAGCATTTATACTATTTCCTAACTTGTTTTAAGACTTAAACACAATCCTCTTTCTCAACATAACGCTACAACCAATCAGCATCCCACCTGGACAGGTCCTTTTGCAGTGACCACAGGTCACTTTCATCCTTTACAATCTTTGCCTGTGAGGAACTCTTCAAAGTACAATTGAAAGGACAGTTTGGACAGCAGTCCAATGAAGCCCTGGTGCAGGAGCTTTTCGGTGCTTCTGTACTAGTATTCAAAGTGACTTAGCAGTGATTCCTCATCACTAACCTTATCAGAGACACCCTGGGTCTACATCTACAACAGTCCTCTTCTTCCTCACATCTTCTCTACAAAAACTGCAATGACTGGTCATCAGATTTGCTCTTAACATTAAAACAAACATAACAAGAAAAACACAAAAAGTACAAAGTCATCGCGAAGTGATTCCCATATAATCCACAGTGCCACTTCTTTGTGTGTACAATGAAATGGCAGGGAGAGCTGAGCCATATATAGCATATAACTTCCTCACAATGAGAATGTCCTGCTGATTTCCCACTAAGATACTGGCCTGCTCCACATCAGTTGGCAGTGCTTAAAGGGAAACTAGAGAAAGTGATCAGGAGGCAGAGGCTCCCTACAACCCTCTCCTAGGTAACAGTACATGGGTCTGTACACAAAGACATAAAGGGCCTGAAAGAGCTCTAACAAAACTATCAACAGGGATTGTGAGATCAGCATCATTAAGCAGCATACAGAGCCAAAGTATATTATCACAATTTTACATGGGACCCCAATAACTTGTTGCAGAACCCCAGCTGAGACCCACCTCCCCCACAGAGTGACCTATGAGAACTCATTTTCATTTGACTTGGGTCCTTCTGAGACTTGACTTTCAAGTTCAGGTTTAGCTTCCCCACTCTCCACCTGGGTTTCAGATCTTTGTTTTCTCTGCTCCAGCACCTCGATGCTCTCTGGTGCCACCTGCTGGTTATTTTTCCCTTCTGAAGGCTCACTTTGATTCAACTTGCCATCAGGTTCCAATTTTGCTTCTTTGCCATTTCCCAGCTTTGGGTGAGGCTGTGAGTCTTTTGCACTCTTCACTACCTCTTGGAGGTTGTATTTCCTGAATAACACATAATCTTTCACAACACTCAGACAACACACAGCTTTGATGATTTCTACTACCACCGTGTACTCTGGATTAGTGAGATCCACTTTATTTTCTGAATTGAGGCTGCCCACTATTCCTATAACAAAAAACAGGAAAATGGGCTAAGAAAAAAGGAAAGATATTAAGCCTGACAGAGTTAAACAGGCTTTCACTCCTTACTATCTGGGATTTGTTAAAACAGGGTTTATAAGAATTCATTATTGCATGTGGCTGTTAATAAAATTCCATTAATACTTTTGTTTTACTCATTTTTTCCAGACAGGGTCTCTGTGTAGCCCTGGCTGGCCTGGAACTCACTGTGTAGGCCAGGTTGGCCTTGAATTCGTGGAGATCAGCCTGCCTCTACCTCCCAATTGTGAGATTAAGGGCATTTGTGTACAGATTCATCAATGCTTTTATTAACTAAATACAAATGAAACCTTGAGGCATTAAAAGAACATTTGGTGGAGTGATGACTCAGTGGCTATGTGCATGCACTGCCCTGGCAAAAGACTCATCTGTCCTCAGCACTCATGCTGGAAGGCTAAACAATCACCTATTGTTAACTTTAGCTCAAAAGGCTAGGGCAGCCTCTTCTGGCCTCTGAGGGCATTATACTCAAGTGCACAAACACATTTAAGTGTGAATCAAAATACTTAGGGAAGAAAATAACATCTGTACTTAGCATGTTGTCATTATCCCTAAATCAGACATTTTAACTATTTTCATACAAGTTCCATCAGACTTAGTATTCTAAGTAACCCAAGGATGATATAAAATATACAAGAGAATATGGACAGGTTATACACAAATACTACAGCAAAACAGCCAGTTAATATAAGACTTACCTGGGAATTGAGGTTTTGGTATTCCCAGGGGATCTAGTGAGTATCTCACATGGGTATGGGCAGACAACTGTACTTTCCCATATATCCGATTTTGATTTGTAAAGGCTTTTTAGCAGATTCCACCTCACATCTATAAAATCACTAAGAAAACCCACCTGCCAACTCTTTAATAACTTCTTCTCGATTCATGTGACTGTTATTTCGAGATTTGTAGACAATCTGAAAAGTCCCTTTGTTTGGGGCTTTAAACCAGGGCTCCAAAAATGTTTCTGCATACTTTTTCATATCTTCTAAGAAAGCTTTGCATGTGCCTGAGATAGGCAACATTCGCAAAATAACTCGTGTCTTCTTTTTCTTAGTTTTGTACATATCCTGGAGAATATGATGCACTAATTTCTCAGGTTCTAAGAGAAAAAAGAAAAGATGAAGTGACACAAGAAAGAAAAAACAAGGTTTTGTGCCAAATAGTATTTTTCTATTGCCCAGCATACATCTAGTATTTTAACTTTTTATCTATACTGCTTTTGAGATATATATATATATGTTGATGGTCTCTAGGATCAATGCTTTGGGGATGGCCACAATTAAATAAGCCATAATGCTTCACTGTTGTTTTCTTATAATACAAATTAGATCTGTACATCACTTGAAGACTTACTCAGTCCACTAGCTACTTGGTAAAGAAGTCCAGCTCTCAGCTGGCTTGACACAGTGAATCACAGGCTGCTTTCCCAACTACACACATTTGCCTGAGATGTCAGAGTTAATGTTTTAAAATTAGAAAACATTAGAAAGTCAAAAGTATTCTATTTCCAGGTCTTTAATTGGATCATGTCCCCCACTCCTAAGTGGAAACTAAGCCTGGTACTATGTATGTAGCAGCTGCTCTTTTGAGACAGAATAAACACTTGCATTAACTTTAAGTTACATACAAAGGGAGGACATAGTACAGCCAGGTCCCCACTCTTAAGCCAGTGCTGTAGTCACCATCTTCTACCTCTCCACATTATTAGAATAAATTAACACACTTCTAAAATGTGGAGTAAGAAACAAATTTCCTGGGGATGGGACCTGTCATCTGAAAATGGTTTCAGAAACATCATGGCACTGACCTACAGCTGATGGAACATGAATACAGAGTGACTAACAACCATACTGTGAAGCCATTGTCTAAGGCAGTATCTACTAAGACAGAGATGCCCAGATACTGTGGGATCAATGATCTCAGGGATATTATTTAGACACACCTATCCCAAGGGTCCTGATGAAGACTACATTATTTGCTCCACTCTCCATTGACTGGAATCTTCTCAGCCTCATCTCTGTAGAAGCTTTAATGTCACCGACTTCCTTCTTCAAGGCAGCCTCCACATCATCATCTTCTCCCTCACTTCCAGAGGGCTGCTGCTCCTTGTCTACAAACTGTTTACATAAAACCAATAAGCAAAAATGACACAACAGTTCATGTTCAATCACTGTAATTAACTATTTATGTGAAACCCCCAATGGCAGAGGTCTCAGTGTTGACTATAAATGTTTTTATTAGATTAAAATAACACTGCTTCCAAAATATAGATTACAAAATGAGTTCGATGACCATGGCATGTGTTGTCTGAAAATGGTTTCAGAAATGTCTTGACACAGGCAGGCAGTGTGTTCATCAAATAAAGCATGTCACAGTGGACTTTAACATTATTATTTACCGCAGTGGCTGACAGGAGACTCTTTTTGGTAAATTTAGAACCAAATGCATAAGAGAACTAAAACAATTACTTCTGCTCTACTAAGAAACAGGGCACAGAAGGAGGTCAAGAACTTGCTTAAGCCAGGCATAGTGGACAATACTTGTAATTCCTACACGTAAGAAGCTGAGGCCAGCCTGAGGTAGCCAGTAAAGTTGTCCCTCAAACGCAAGGAATACAATAACAACAAAGAAGAAACTTACACAAGGCACCAGCAAGGACAGGCCATGTGCCTGTTGCTCAGTTCTCTGTCCTACCAAAGGGTTTTTATTTCAATCAGATAATAGAAATAACTGTGCACATTGAAGGGGCCTTTACTGATTCGTATTCTGCCCCTTCCTCTCAAATAATGGGGCCCGCTGCACTGTTTCTTCACACTTCAAGGTTTGCTGGTATGTTCCGAGTCTAAGCGAATAATATCACGGCTTCCAAACTGCCATAGAATTAGATTTAGGACTCACAAGTTTTCGTTTTCTTAAATGTATTTTCAAATGCACTTGGAAAATAGCACCCCTATCAAACTTCCACTACTTCAAAGAGATTTGAACTTGAATCAACTTCACATGGTCGCAAGAAGTACGCTCCTGAAAGTTCATCAGCACATGACCTGGTTCACAGGAGGCAATCAATTTGTGGGAGGCACCGTCATTAATGATGTCAAGAAATGCCCAGAGCCAGCCCATAAGAACACACCCACCAGGCAGGCGACCTCAATAGAGGCCACCCCGGGGGAGGGAAGGTAGGCGAGGTCATGCAAGCACCCTACAGGCGCTTTGAAGCAATTGCCGCCTCTGCTCCCCGGAAGAGACCTGCGGGCGGCTCACCCTCCCCGAGGCCGGTACCTTTTCGGGCCCGTACATGTCGTCGCCATACTCGTTGAGCAGGCTGTAGGCCTCCTCCACGCACTTGCGCTCGTTCATATTGCAGGTGATGAGAATGCCCTGCAGGCCGGGCTCCAGCTGCCGCGGTCCGCCTGCATCACCACGCCGGGCCCGCTTGGCCGGCAGAAATTGGGCTTTGCCTTTGCGCTTTCCGCCGACCGGCTGGGGGCACTCCTGGGTGGGGGCGGCCATGCTGCCTGGGCTCCACGTTCCTTGGCGACTAAATCTGCGTGGACGCGCAGTGGTTACGTCACACGGGCGCGACACTCTGCCCTAGAGTCCAGCCCCTCTTCAGTGGCTCCGGCTCGCCCCGCCCCTCGGGCGAAATGACAGCCGCTTCAAGGCGGAGCCAGCGTGTTAATGGAGAATTTGGACTCTAGCTGGATGTAAAATGTGCTTGTGGAATTTTTTTAAAGTTAATGTTTATCATGCTAGTCACTGTCTAAAGAGCGGAGGTCGGTCCACCAGCAAAACATGAAGTTTGTTTTTCTAATAATAAGCCAAGGTTTCTTAGGAGTCATTTGAGTCCACCAAATCATTTGGAGTTTGTGTCTTTTAAAATATTCATATTTCACTACAATTTCCTCCGATGGTGTTGTGAGAGGACACCAGATGTGCCAAGAAAAACAAGACACAAGAAGTTGAAGGGATTCAGTGAAGGCAGACTCTGGCTTCCTGGGAACATTAAACATTAAGTTGTAAAATGAGCCCAAATTAATAGTAGAGCTACAGTATTAATCAGTTACTCCATGCTTCTGTCAGACACTGGAGTCCTAACATGTGAGAGTGACATTGTGGTAAGGTGTTCTCTGTGCCTTTGATCTTGAGAGAAAAGTTACATTACTTGCTTCTGAACAAAACCATTGAGACAAAAGAGAGTTTGTCCCCAAATGATTATGCATCCAGCGACAGACCCCCTGACATAAATGCGGTGTGGGTTGTTGGTGTGGTCTGAAAGAATATGGCCCCAAAGATAGTGTTGCTCTTAGAAGGTGTGGACTTGTTGGAGGAGGAGTGATATTGTTGAAGGAAGTGTGTCAACGTGGAGGTAGGCATTGAGGGTTCATATATGTTCAAGCCACATCCAGTTAGATTGACCACTTCCTGTTGCCTGCATATCAACATGTAGCAGCTTCTTCTCCAGCACATGTCTGCCTGTATGCCACCATGCCCTGTCCATGGTGATAATGAACTAAACCTCTGAAATTGTGAGCCACCACCTCTATTAAATGTTATCCTTTAAATAACCTACAACAATCCACAGGATGTCCCTGGCTAGGTCTCCAACCAATAGTGGAGATGTTGCCTAGACAGAACTTCCCCTGTAATCAAATGAATAGCCACCCCAAGTACCATCACAGAACTTAATCCAACAATGAAGAGAGGTAGAGGCAGAGATACATGGCTGAGCACTGGGCTGAGCTCCTGGCCCAGCTGAGAGGAGGGGAGGAGAGTCTATATGAGCAAGAGGATAGGGCTTATGAGGAAAATTCCCACAATGGTAGCTGGCTGGAGCTCCGAGGAGCTCACTGAATCAAGAACAGCCACTGGGGAACCATCAGGAAAAGGAACTAGGCCCTCCAAGGATAGACAACAGTCCACTGACATAGGCAGTATATGCAGCCTCGAGGGGAGGAATCAGACTGTGTTTCTATGTGTGGACTGGCACTATGGAGCCCATTCCCTCCAGAGGAACACCTACCCAGTCTTGACATTAGGATGAAGAAATAGGACCTGCCTGGAGTGGAGGCCAAGCTGATCCACCTTGGGACTTCTTGCCCTTTTTGGGGAGGGGATGGGTATATGGGGAGGAGGGAGGCTGAAGGCTGACTGGGAATTGGGAGGGGGAAAGGAGGGAGAACAAGGGGATACATGGGGGGGAGAACTTTATAAATAAATCTAAATAAATAAATAAATGTTTTCCTTTATAAGAGTTTGCCATGGTCATGGTGTCTTTTCATAGCAACAGAAACCCTAACTAAGACACAGATTCCTGGAGCTTACTGGCCAGTCAGCCTAGACAAAACAGTGAGCCCCAGGTGCTAGTGAAAACTAAGTCTCAAAAAAACAAAACAAAACAAAAACAACGCAAATGGTTCCTGAGGACCATTATCCCAGGGTAACCTCTTGCCTCATGTGTGTGCATGCATACACATATGTGTCACTGGAAGTTTTTCTGTGTCCTGCAGACATTTGGTCCCAAATAAATACACAGATGCTTATATTAATTACAAACTGTTTGGTCTAAGGCTCCAGCTTCTTGCTAGCTAGCTTTTGTACCTTAACTCAACCCATTTCTATTAATCTATGTGTTTCCATGTGGCTAGAGGCTTACCTGTGTTCCATTGCACCTTGCTCCACTGGCAGCTGGGGGCATCTGCCCTGACTCTACCTACAGATAGAAGAAGTCCTCTATCTCTCTTAGATTTTCCACTTGGCTGTAAGCTGTCTTATCATAGGCCAAACAGATTTCTGTATTAATCAGTGGAAACAACGCATATTCACAGTGTACAAAATGACATCCCACATCACATATGTATGTAAACTGACAAAAATATGTACATACACACATGGAATGGGGAATAGTAGTGCAGCTGGGATGAGCAGAAAGTAGTGAGAACCCAAAAGTGGCTTCACTTGTAACACAGGGGCTGGGATGCATAAATGGTGACAGTGCAATTAGAAACTGTCACTATTCAAATATTATCTGTGCTCTGAGCACAGGAACAATTTAAAGTAGTGAGGTGAGGACACAGCAGTGACTCCAGTGTTATATAGAGCCCAGGTCTATTCATCATCCAAGCCACTTTAATCTCTCCTGAATATCATGAATTGAGTGACTTGGTATTTTTTAGACTCATACTTTTTGAAAAGGTTTGGGAAGCTGGTTTGAAAAGCAGTCCAATTGAGTTGATAGCACTTGATAGGCACAACATCTCTTTTTCAGACAGGTACTATGATGGAAAGTGGTGTCCTGGAAATTTCTATCTTCTATAGTGGAATATTGTTTAAAACATTTCTCAGATCTCTCGAAGAGTTCACAGAGTTTCTGTACACATTGTCATGTTGTCCACTTAACAATTTTTAAAGCCTTGATGAACAGTCTGGTTCAGACACAGGTAATGCTTCACCCTAGGCTGTCTATCTATTGATTGAAATCATTCATCTGATTTACTCATTTAACTTTGGTCAACAGTTTGCTGAAGCTAGCTTTCTCATTGGACTCTCTTTAAACCACCAGAACAAAAATAATGACATCAAGACTAATTATTAATTATGAAAGTTTGACCTTTAGCTTAGCCTTGTTCCCAACTAGCTCGTATAACTTAAATTATCCTGTTTCTATTAATCTATGTTCTACCACATGGGTTTTTACTTTGTTTTCATTCTGCATGTTCAACTTCCTCAGTGTCTTTCTGGCATCTCTCCCTAACCTCTCCTGACTAGCTATTATCCATTCAACTCTTTATTAAATAAATCATGTGCCTTAGGCAGACATAGTGAAACAGCAACACATCTTTACACACACACAAGATTCTGATAAAGCATTCAAATCTCAACTAAAATAAGACCAGGAGGTTGAAACTAGGAAAACTGACCCTTAAAGCCCAGGAATGTCCGAGAAAAGAGTAAGATGCAGCATATCCAGTCAAGGAACTTTGTGAGTCTCTGAAAACACCAGGGTCAGCAGTGCAGTAATCAATCTGTAGCAGTCTTTGTGGGGCAAGAAAGAAATCCAGTTCAACACAACTTAGTTGGCTGGTGTTGGTTCAAACTTCTAGAGTCTGACCACCAGAAAGTTTATGTTAGGCATATTTAAGTACAATTTTGGGAGGAAAGTTTACTGGTGACAATGAACTCAATCCTTTGTGCACAATAAAGCTTAAGGCATGGCTACATCAAATCTCTTTGCAAAGGACACGTAATCTCTTTCACAAATATGGATTCTATAGATTGGCTATATGTATTATCTTAAGGGCCTAGGAAAGGAACTGGTCATGTGACTTTGATCATACAGATAGGACACATGTCAGTAAACTATCAACTACCTCTGATCCATTTGTAAAGTACACGTGACATCTCCCATAAAGATGGGCTCTATGTACTGAGAAATGATGCCCAAGGTAAAGGTCTAGGGAGAATGACTAAGATAAAAATAAGAGTCTGGGGAGTCAGATGTGCATCCACTCCCAGCCTTCTGGGTTGGCAAGTCATACACCTCTTTCTTCAAAGAGACAGCCCTGTATGTTTAACATTCCTGGTTTCCCTGGTGCTTATCTGGGAGAACAAGGGCCTCATGCCCTCTGCAAGTACTGAGCATCAAGTACAAAGTGAGCATCAGCAGACTAGGGATCACTGTCTATGTCTGCCTTTGGTGTCTAATCAAGAGTTTGGACAGAAGAAAACTGACCTAGTCAAGAACTTTTTAAAATTGCATGTATTTAGGACTAATAATTATTCCTATCTGGAAAAACACAGATTTAAGCTTTCCTGAAAATGTCCTCTCAAGATTTACAATGGTAGTCCAATGTATAGCTTGAAACTACAATAAAAGGAGGAAGAGCAAAAAAATTTCTGCTGGACATATCTTGGCAGGTCTTAGAAGAGAGGCCGACTGAACTCACTTGAATACACTGCCCAAGGGAGAATGCCAATCTTCCGGGAACTAGAGGAAATAGAGGGACCAGGAACCATGGTTTTTAATCTGAAAAACCTACTGTTCTCTATTTTTCCAGATAAATATAACTAAATTTTACACATAAGAGAAATATAAAAAGACTTTGAAAGGTGGATTAAAGGCAGTCTGGTGTAGACCTCAGAAACCAATGAACAACATGGCATTGGTTTGTATATCTCAGAAGGGAGGAAATCAGGAAACTGGAAATACCGGCACAGACAGTAGAATCTCTGACAGGTGGTATTCTTAGCCAAGGACAAAGAAAGAGGTAGCCCAGTAGACGTTTCAATCTCTCTCTCTCTCTCTCTCTCTCTCTCTCTCTCTCTCTCTCTCTCTCTCTCTCTCTCTGCTTCCTCCTTTCAAACCTAGGTTAGGAAATTAAGATTGAGGAGGCTGGGCTCGTATCTCCATGTATCTACATCTTGAGATGATCCAGTAACCTCTTCTGGGAAGGTGTCAGAGAAGGCCAAGTGGAGAGTAGTGCCAGAGTCAGCAGGGAATATATGAGGGACTAGAACACTGGGGATAACTCAGCAAAAACCGGAGCTCCCCCAACACACATGTCCTTGAAAGCTGAGAGCCCAGAGTTACATGTTCACTGAGCAAAAATGCAGGTATGCCCCTCAATTTTCTCTGCTATAGGAGCATCAACAAAGCCATCTAAAATATTAAGTTTCTATAGGAACATTCTCCAGCTCATTTGATGAGGCCACAGTTACTCTGATACCCAAATCACACAAAGATTAAACAAAGAAAGAATTACATATCGATTTCTGTTATGAACATAGATGCAAAAATACTCAATAAAATACCCACAAATAAAATCCAAGAACACAAAAAAAAAAAAACTCATCTACCATGACCAAGTAGGCTTCATCCTAGAGATGCAGGAATGGTTCAACATATAAAAATCAGTCAATGTAATACATCATATAAGCAAACTAAATGAAAAACAACACTCGACCATCTCACTAGATGCCAAAAACTCTTTGATAAAACCAAAACCCCTTCATGATGAAACTTATGGACAGAGTAGAGATACAAGGAACATACCCAAATATAGTAAAGCAAATTTTTAAAAAGCCTATAGCCAATGTCAACTTAAATGGAGAGAAACTCAAAGCAATTCCACTAAAATTAGAAACAAGTCATCAACAAAATTTCCTAATGGTAAGTTATCTAAGGTGCAAAATAATATAAACATATGATTATTTATTAGCTTAGCAATTACATCTTACTGCTCTTGTATATCCTGTTTTGTATATTTCATTTGTAGAATGCATAAGCAATTCCAATAATTCTATCAGGGAACTTCAACAGTTGACATACACCTTCAGTGTAGCGACTGAATACAAGATTAACTAAAAAAAAAAAAAAAAAAAAAAAAAAAAAAAAAAAAAAAAAAAAAAAAAAAAAAAAAAAAAAAAAAAAAAAAAAAAAAAAAAAAAATCAGTAGCCCTCCTATACACAAGTGACAAATGGATTGAAAACAACACCCTTAACAATAGCCAGAAGCAATACGAAATATCTTGGGGTAACCCGGACCAAGCAAGTGAAAGACTTGTATGATAAAAAAAAAACTTGAAGTCTTTGAAGAAAAAATCGGGAGAGGATATCAGAAGATAAAAAGAGCTTCCTTGCTTGTGGATAGGTAGAATTAAAATAGTAAAAATGGTCATCCTACCAAAGACAATATACAGACTCAACACAACCCCCATCAAAATCCCAACACAATTGTTTACAAACCTTGAAAGGATAATACTCAATTTCATATGGAAAAACAAAAAAACCCAGGGTAGCTGAAACAATCCTAAACTTTATTGTTCTGGAGGCATCACCATCCCTGATAACTTCAGAGTTATAGTAATAAAAAACAGTCCATCCTCTGTAACCAGGCCAGGCTTCCAGTGGTGGGACTGGGACACTACCCCAGCCACAAAACCTTCAACCTATCCCTGCCTACAAGAAGTGAGTGCTGGGGCAATGAAGTCACAGAATTTATGGGAGTGGCCAACCAATTACTGGATTAATTTGAGGTCCACACCAGGAGAGGGCGCCCAACTGACTGGATGATTAGGAACTAGAGGCTGGACCGGCTGAGACCTAGGATAGAAAAGAGATCAATAATGATTGCAAATGATATCTGCTATACTCATAGATTGGTGTCTAGTCACCTCATCGGAGAAGTTTCTTCCAGCAGCTGATGGGAGTAGATGCAGAGGCCCACAGTCAAACACTAGGCATAATAAGAGACCAAATCGGGGATCTCCATCAGGTCCCTCCCCTTGGAGCTCAAGGAACCCTGAGGAAGAGGGAGGGAAAGAATGACAGAATCCTGAGGGGTTCAGGACACCAAGAGAACATGGACCACGGAATCAACTAAGCTCACAGGGACTGAAGCGGCAATTCTGAAGCCTGTGCTAGGTCCTCTGCATATATGTTATGCTTGATGTATTTGTG
>PVIH01001327.1:80583-111530 GCA_004025045.1 Sigmodon hispidus
GAGAGGCCTTCTCTTTTATAAAGGGAAATAGACGAAGAGTGGATGGGGGCGGGGGGGGGGGGGGAGATGCAGCAACTGGGAGGAGTGGAGAAGGAGAAACCACAGTTAGGATGTATTAAAAAAAAAAAAACAAAAAGCAAGTAAATAAATAATAAATAGATAAGAAAAAGCAAACATTAAGGGTTACTATGAAACCAACATATCAGAAAAGGAGACAAAGCACAGTAAACAGGATGCTATGGTAGGAAATGAAGCTATTTTGATAAATAAAAACAAAAAAATAAAAAACTGGGGGCTGGAGAGATGGCTCAGCGGTTAAGAGCACCCTCTGCTCTTCCAGAGGACCCGGGTTCGATTCCCAGCACCCACATGGCAGCTAACAACTGTCTGTAGTTCCAGTTCCAGGCAAACACCAAGGCAAATAAATAAATAAAGTTAAAAAAAATAAAAAAAATAAAAAACTGGACTTCCTAGATTTCATCTATAAAGACCATGTATAACAAAGACTACAGCTAGCACTGGAGCCCACTGTGGGAGGCTCAGTACCTCCCTCCCACGTTAGGAAAGTGGCAAGCATCTCCACTTCCCACTTCAGCGAGTGAAACAAATAGAGAAAGCAAATAAAAAGACCATAAAGACTTAAAGGAGAGATAAAACTCACTCTTTGCACACAGTGTGACTATTTATATGGAAAATTCCCAGAAATCATTTTTTCAAAAGAGACAAAAAAAGACCAATAAATTCTTCTCTTTTTTGTGTCTGTTTTTCAGACAGGATCTATCAAGTTAGCCATAGCTATCCTAGAACTCACTGCGTAGACCAGGCTGGCCCCCCTCTCAGCAGAGATCCAGCTGACTTTGCCTCTCAAGTGCTGGACTAAAATAATGTGCTACCACACCCAGCTTATAAATTCCTGTCTTTAACTTAATTTGAGTTGGATTTTTATCATACACAATTGAGTGAGCCATTTATTCACATACCACACTAAGCATTTATCGAATGGAGAACTTTTGCTAGCAGCTGGTGTATACAATGATGACCCATCAACAAATAAAACAGTTCTTATTTTCAAAGTGAGTGATAAGATACACAAAAATTTAAAAGAAACTGTGGTGAAGAAAGTACCTTTGATAGGGTAATCTCGCCAAAGGAGGTTTTGGCCATGGGCTGTCTGAGGGAAGAGTTACAGGTAGTAGGAGTGTACAGGTCTCAAGGCTCGAATATGGTTGGGTCTGAAGCTCATAGCGGGGCTGCTGTGACTGAAATGCCAGCTGGCAAAGAAGACCCTATAGCTTCCTCCAATCCTCTAATGACTGGCAAGCTGGGAAACACTGAAGGAGCTGAGTGGACACGTGACCTGACAATGTTGATTCTTAGCTCTTCCAGTTCCTCATTGCTCATCCACCCTACCCAAGCCTCACAGTATTTGTTTATTCATTTCAAAATACCTCTATGTCTCTTTGAATTGTTCTTTCCTCTTTCTGAGAATTTCCGTCATTCACGGGACTAACCCTGACAACTTGCTCATGCTGGCCTCAAACTCACAAAGTAGATGAAAAGGTCCCTGAACTCCTGAACCTCCAGGCTCCACCTCTGGACGACTTTGACTACACATGTGGGCTTCTAGCTGCCTGTCAGCAGCTCTTTGGACACTTTTCCCCCCACAGCTCTACCAGCTTCCTAAAGGCATGCATGCTGTGTACACAAATTAGCTCTTAGAATGAATAGGTCAGGATTATGTAAACATTCATGCTCCACCTTCCAGTGTGTCCTCCAATCAAGCAAGAGAAGGTGCTCCGGGCCAGCTGGCTCTCTGATTGCTGTGCACCTTCCACTTTGATTCACTACCAACGCTAAATCAGAGGTGAGAAATCAAGTTTCTCCTCCACTTGCAAGCAGGTCTGCTATCACTCCAGCTGTGTGAGGACCTATATCATTCATTAGTGAGTATCCCACTTTTCCCATTGTAAAACTCCCTTTAATGACACAGGCTTGCTTTACAATGTGTGTTCAGCAGACAAAAACCAGCAAATCTGGAAAATGCTCTGGGAGGGAAGCCATGGACTGCAAAGGTGTTTCTCTCAGAACTTCCCCACTGCCACTGAACACTGTTGAGGAAGGGGTGGGGAGTGAGCTCTCACAGGAGGCTGCAGGCAGTTTTCAGCTTAGGCGTCTGGGTGAGATTTGAGTTTTTTAATATTGTGTACATGTGTTTATATAATAAAACGTTTCAGGAAAAAATGTAGGGGCCAAATGTTTTCTCTTTTTGCTTCTGTTTGGCTTCACCCGGATCAATGACAAATGGAAATCCATCTCCTGCATATCCAAAAGTATGCAAACTGCCTCTAAGAAGTCATGTTTGAGGAAGCATAGAGATAAGACAATAAATTCTTCTCTCCTAGACATGGGATGCTCTAAAGTTCTGTGTTGAGGGGACAGGGTTTAAGGCAGGGTCCTTGTTGAGGTAAAGAACCATGGAGTTTTACTTTGCTTTAAGGATGTGTATCTATCTGCCAAAGTGCTGTCATTTGTGCTAACTGGGGGGAGGGTGTTGTGGAGCTGTAGAAAGCTGGAAGAGCCTGCTGCCATTTCCATGGACCCAAAGCCCATCTAGCTGGCCAATGGTGCCTTCTTAGAATTTCCATTAGAAACATTTCTGTGGCTTGGTATAAAAACCAGATTTACTATGTAGCAGAGATCTTTTCTTTTATTTATCTACAAGGGATTTACAACCCTGGAAAGTGGGCTTTGGAAGATTCTAAGATCATTGAAAGGACAAGAACTGACTTAGCCTTATTGGAAAGAAAGAAATATGGCTTTGATGAAGGAGTGCTGATACTTTTTAATTTAAAAACATGGTTAAGTTTAATTTACAACTGACTGGTAAATTTTATTTTTTAAATATTTTTTAAATGTTCATTTGAAATAAGTTTCTTTTGAAAATAGATTTGTTGACAATTTCATAAATGCATAATATATTTTGGTCATATTCATTCTCTATTATCTTCCCCATTCCCTTCCTGCTCCCCCTGAGCCTCTGCTTCTCCACAACAAGCCCCCCTTTCATGTACATTTTGTACCCAGTGATGAGGGTTCTTGAAAGAGCACAGGTGGTGGCTGTTTGCTGAAACATGGGGAACTCATCAGTGGCTACACCAGCGTATGTGTGAAAGATTCAGAATAGGGGGAGAACTTTGTACAGAGATGGGGAGAAATCATACTGAACTCCAATCCTGCTTGGTATCAGCACAGTTAGCATACAGTGTTGACCTCCAGTGTAAATATTTGTATAGATGTTTAATAGTCTGTAAACTGTGGGGAGCGGGCAGATCTGGCCTTGTCATGCTCACAGACATATTCTCAGCATTGGATATAAGCCTGTCTCAGATATCTGGTGGATGAATGAATGTACTATTCAGTTGGGTAAGTGTATGTTTGATGGTGGTGTGTTTCCCTGGAATGTGGAACAATAAATTAATGCAAAATGCTTAGCACAGGGCAGCCACTCACTTGCCAGATCTCAGCAAAAATGGCATACCCCTGAAGAGATCTTCCAAAATCACCTTTTCTCCTGTTATCTATTTTTCCTTATTATGTAACAGTATATTTATTTGTTTCCTCATGTACATGTGCCAGTTCATGACAGTAGGGACAGGTGCTAGACTTGATAGTTCATGTCTCTTTCATCCCCCCCAATGACTGCCTATATCTGCATTAGGTAAGTATTTATTAAGTACATAAATGAACCATTCTAGCCTACAAAGATTGTGTCTGAACAAGACAAAATTTTTGCCCTTTGTTTCATTTGGACCAGGAATTGTTTATTGTATTTCTTAACTATTTCAAAATAACATTTGTATTGGGGAAAGAATCAGGGTATTCCTTTTGAATAAATGGTTTTAATTTTTTGTTTAAATTGTAAAATAATAGGGACAACTCAAATAGTTGCTGAGGGGGAACTAGCAGCCACTCAGCCCAATGCAATGCAGCTATTTTATTTTCTAAGATGGAATAAAGAACTCTATGTGCTGATATGAAGAGGCCTCTAAAACCACATTAGTGAAAATGAATCAGCTGGGTGGAATGGCCAGAATTTAGACTACCTGGTGTGTCTGGCTGGTGGAGAAATGAGTTTTTGCAGTTATATTATATTTGAGATTCCAAAAAGCACAGTGGCTCCTGGGAAGTGAAGTTTTGATCAAATATAAAACCTTTAAGACAGGAAGGGGACATTTTTCACTGTGTTTCTCTTACGGTTTTTGAACCATTTGAAGACATTATATTAAAAAGTAAAAACCAAGATGAGTTTGCTTTTAAGAACTAAGTGCTAGTGCCTCTATTAGTTGAAACTTTAAGTCTTCAGCACTGGGGGAGGGAGCGGTGAGGGGTAAAGTTGAAAGAACCTGATCCTAATTCTGTTAAGAAGTTGGAGTACTGCCAGCACACCGCCCCAGCCAGCTGCTCTCTTGCTACCTGGCCCTGATGCCAAACAGAATGACATTTGAGACCTTGAGGACTTAACACTGGGGAAAGAGCCTCAGAGTGATTCTGTTCTAAAGAGAAGAAGGCTGGTCTTCCAGTCTTGAATCTCTTCCAGTAGCTGCTTTTTCTTCACAACTATTAGGGCACAGAAAGTTCAGGGTAGTGCTTTTCCAACCCTGAACCTGTAGAAAAGTCTCAGCTTGGGAAATTCCATCCTTCAGTTTTCCTCTTAATATTATACGTGAGTTTGGTTCTGAGTCGTCAGCCAGACAGATCCTCAGCCTAGTCTGCAACAACAAAAAGGCTCTATGTCAGCTCTAACCAGTGCGCAGGGACTTGAGCCATACTTGCCTGTCAAACAATTGAAATACAACTACTGTAACCAACAAACTGATTTTTCTTTTGTTTTACTTCCTCATTTTCATTAGTTCTCGAGAGTTTCATACAATGTGTTTTGATTATTTTTACCATCACCAGCCACTCTTCCCAGATTCACAAGGAAACCGTTTTCTGGTCACAGCAGGGAAGGAGCACATAAGAACTCAGTGATTTGTAACAGCATGCACAAGACAAGCTCAAGCCCCCAAACCCCAGCATAGAGAAGGGCGGTGGGCACAAAGTTCCAAATCTTTGCTGAGGAATTATTAGCAATGAAGTGATTTTAAAGCCGTATTTGTTAACATAAACTATCTCATGTAGATGACGCTGCAGGTAGTCACATAACTCTGGTTAAGGCAGCACAGGCTAGAACCCTGTAGTTAAAAGTTCTCCCTTCTGAAAAAGCCAATTATTATTTATTTTTTATTTTATGTGAATTGGTGCTTTGCCTGCATGTATAACTGTGTAAGGATGTCAGATCTTGGAATTACAGACAGCTGTTAGCTGCCATGTGGATGCTGGGAATAGAACTCAGGTCCTCTGGAAGAACAGTCAGTGCTCTTAACCGATGAGCTATCTCTCCAGTCCTTATTTTTTATTTTTATACATACTTCTTGAGATAGGCTCTCACGATATAAATCAGGCTGGCTTTAAACTCACAGAAATCTGCTTGTTCTGTTCAGCAAATTTTTGGACTAAAGGCTAACAAATTGTGTCTTAATTGGCTTTAATTTCAATTACATCAAAAAGCTAGATCAGAAATACATATATGATGAATCAAACATGGTTATAACTCCCAGGGATAAAAGCATAAGTATGATGCTCAAGGCTCCAATTCTCACAGAATTTACAGTCTAATATTATGAGTTGACTATAGCCCAAGAGCTTATCCAATCTGATGCCCATCTTAACAACTTTGTGAACTAGCAGGTGTTTTCACATTTTTAAATAGTTGAAGAATAAAAGTGGAATGATATTTCAAAACACACAAAAACTGCATGAAATTTTAGTTTCAGTGTTTATTGATAAGCTGTTTCGGAGAATTTGACCATGTTTATTTATTGATGTATTACCAAAATTTATGGCAGAGTCAAGTATGTCAACAGAGAGAATATGGTCCATAAGGCCCAACATTTACTAACTCTTGTTCTATTGAAAAGCAGTTGGCTAGGTGCCATGAGAAATATTTTGCATTGTTGAATTCAGCCTTTGGTAAACATACTTCTCTGTCAGAGGTTCTATCAGTGTCTTAACTAATAAAATGTAAAACTGAGATCCATAATAGTTCATTATTCAAATAGAGTCACAATTACTAAGTGGTAAATAGACATATTTCATGATTGTATGACTCAGTAGGTAATACATTTAGCCAACACCCTAAAGACCTCATTTCTCTCACCTGAACACAGAAACTTGTAGCCTGAAAAATCTTGTTAAAAGATTAAAACCCACTAATTCAACAGATCTTCATTGGGCCCACAAAACTATGCAATTATGGCAAGCTTCCAAGTGGTCCTGATGGTTCATAGATTTCACACTCTGAATGAGTGACTCTCAACTTGTGCAGCGCATTACAAATCTGAGGAAAATTTTAAAAACAGCATAGACAAACTCCTCAAAATGCTGGCTTAATTGGCCAATGATCCAGGCATTCACATGTTTAGAAAAATCTTTCCTAGTGATTCAATGCATTGGCAAGATATCAAATCACTGCTCTGTTAGAATCCTGTTGGCCCAAAGAAAAGTCATTCAAATGTGAATCCAAAGACCCAAGTTTGTGTCCTGACATAACAGGTTAAAGCCTGATGCTTCCTCTGTTTGAAATTCATTTTCTTTGAAGGTGAAAAACAAGGAGGCCCAAGCTGGATGATCTTGGAAGGCTCAAGATCACAGACTTGTCAGTTTTCGCACAAAGAGGTGAGACATCAGGGGCACCTGGGTTTCAAATGCATTCAGTGCATTAACATGATGACCTACCACCAGGTCCATGTAGGATAAAGCTTAGATGATATCTGGTATCTTGTCCTGTTTGGACACTTTATCATTACAAAAATGATTCCACATAGCCAGGCTGCCCTACCACATAGCTAGAAATCAGTGAAAATTATGCTTTAATGATTATGAGAACAGTATCTGTTTTATGGCAGGAAAATTATGGTAATCATACAGAGGAGAAACTCAGTCACAATCCCTGGAACACTAAAACTCTATTTTTAATAGCCTTAGCCAGTAAATGACATTGTGATCAAATGACTTCCCACAGAACCAAGGAGGAGTATGTGGCTGGGAAGGACCTTCCCCACAGAAGCCCTGTTATTATATCTCCAAGCCTGGACTCGATGGTAGTAGTGTGGGCTCCTATTGGGAGCTTGGGAACTGTAGCCTGTAAACCAGACAGACACACACTAAACATGGGCAGCGCTTCCAGGCCTAGCTGGTACTGGGATACTCTTAGTTTCCTCATCTGTAGATAATCTGTAGTGTGATGTGACTTTTGATAGGACATTAGATTATAAGCCTCTGCATAGTCACAAAAAGTTGATAAATGCATGTAGAAAGCAATAGTGTGGAAGTCAGGGAAACGGGCTGGGCCAAGATATTTTTGGATTTGAATCCAGCCCATAGCTCTTACTACTTTCTTCATCTGTAGACATAGATAATAACATTACATATTCTACAGGGTTTCTCTACAGATTTAACGACAAAGAATACACAAAGCATCAAAGCACAGTGTTTGGCACATAGAGATGCCTAAAAAATGATGCTGAGTGGGTAATAGTGAATAATTATGATAAAATTTAGGTGCTTTTGGAGTCTTTCCACTTTGCAAACAAAACTAAATGCATGTCATTTTTGCTTGTCTTTTAGCTGGATTAGTCTGCATGGAAATCCCAAGTGCTAAAACATCCAATGACACTGATGCTAGTTAATTAACTCTTGTCACCATGGTGATGTTTCTTCATGCTAAGTGTTTGCAGCGCCTAGCAATTCATGGTCCTATGAGAGTCTTGCATAAAAATTATGGAACATCAACTCCTCAGAACTTTTCCAACTATGAGTCCATGAAACGGGATTTCAAAATAGAGATTCCAGAACACTTCAATTTTGCAAAAGACATCCTGGACCAGTGGAGCAATGTGGAAAAGGTATGAAGCAAATGCCAGTCTGACACAGTGACTCAGCTGCAAGCATTCACAGCCCCCAGGGTAATTAGCTATGGCTGTAGAGAGTTTCGTTGCAATGAAGAGGCCATCAGTGGAAGTCAGCAGTTGCTACTGACATCTAAGGATAGAGAGACATTGCTGAAATCCCATAATGTGTGGAACATCCCCCAAACAAGGACTTACCTGGCTTACAAGGCCACCATTGCTGCTTGTGAAAGCCTAGGTTATATTAATGCACCCTTTTTAGATTTTCCCCTACTTTTAAACAAAAATGACAAAAAGTGATTTGATTTTAAGAGTCAAAATGGAAAAAAATGAAGTAGAGATACATTCCCCAGGGATAGAGATGAAGAGATGTAAGAATTCTAACTACTGGGGAAAAATGATGATGATGAGAAAGGAGTGGTCCCAAAAGACTGACTGGCTGCAAGCAGGCAGAAATAAGAACCTCTGAGTGATTTGCATGTACTCCATTGTCGTCCTGACTAATAACTGACGTGTGAGTTTCTGCAGAGAATGTATTTCATTAAGTCAGCTGAAATATAATTTAACTGTATAAAATCTCTAAGTCCATCACCTCTGTGCTTTCCTCAGGCTGGAGAGAGACTTTCCAACCCAGCCTTTTGGTGGATAGATGGAAATGGAGGAGAAGTGAGATGGAGTTTTGAAGAACTCGGATCTTTATCCAGGAAATTTGCCAACATACTCACGGAAGCTTGCTCCTTGCAAAGGGGAGACAGAGTAATGGTGATTCTGCCCAAGATTCCGGAGTGGTGGCTTGCAAATGTGGCTTGTCTGAGAACAGGTTAGTAATGCTCACGCTCCTGACCACATTTCAACAAGATGGGTTCATCCACACATCTAAGCAACGATGAGACATCTAGTTAGGGTACAATTAGTTGCCTGGCAGCATTTCATAACTCTGCTTGTCAGATATGCTCCAAGGTCATACACAGGTGCAGCTAAGAAGACTACGGCTATTTTCTTGACATTGCTTTGATCTCTCCACCATTAGACTTTGAGGTCCTGTCACAGCCAATATTTTCTGTTAATGTTTGTGGTGATTTCCAACTCCTAACTCTTCTCCGTACTGCTTGCTATGCTTGCAACGTCCTTCCTTTCAAGTGTCAGGTTTCTGCTTTTGTTTTAAAGATGTAATTATTTAATGTGTAGGAGTGCTTTCCCTGCACATGTATCTGTGCTGTGTGCATACCTGGTTCCTGCAGAGGCCAGAAGAGGATGTCCTGATTTCCCTGGAGAACTGGAGTTAAGGATGGTTGGGAGCCACCATATGAGTGCTAGGAATAGAACCTGGGTCCTCTACAAGAGCAGCCAGCCCTCCTAACCTCTAAGCCGCAGCCAGCCCTCCTAACCTCTAAGCCATCTCTCTCTCTAGCTCTCCCAATCTTGAGTTTAATGTTAGCTTCTCTGATAACCATACCCAGATTTCTCAACCTGGATACTATCTTCTTTAAGCACATGTTATCATTCCTGGAAGTGACACTATGACTGTAAGGATTTCCAAAGCTTGCATTCACCTGGAATGTAACAGTGTCAATCATGCCCCTGGGTGTGGCGATGCAAACATGGGCCCTTTTAATGAAAGGGCTCACACGAGTCCCCTCCCTCTTCTTCTCTCTCTGCTCCCTTCTGCCCCCATCTCTGCTCGCTGCTGTAATAAACTCTCGTGTAGTACTCCCAGTGTTGAGATTCCATTCATGCGCCACATGCAAAAAACTAACAATGACCAAGGAAATTTACAAAAGAAAAGCATTAATTGGTGGCTTGCTTACAGTTCTAGAGGGTTAGTCTATTTCCATCTTGATGGGAAGCAGGCATGGTGCAGGAGCAGCAGCTAAGAGTTTACACCTGATCCACAAGCAGAAAGCAGAGATAACGCAAGGCTGGACCTGTCATGTTTAAAACCTCAGAGCCCACTCCCACTGAAATACAGCCTACAACAAGTCTATGCTTCTCTAACAAGACCACACCTCCTAATCCTTCCTGAAGGGTCCATCAACTGGGAATCAAATACTCATGGACCTATAGAAGCCAGTCTCATTTAAACTACCACAGCACCCTAAAGTAATATATGTTACTATTTAAATTTTTTTCATAGTATTTGCCTATACATAACATGAAATTCCATGAGGGTTAGGAATGTTCCTTTAAAGGTCATTAATACAGCACATCTCAAACCTTTAATGATTAGTATATAGTAAATGTTCAGTAAAATATTTGTTGAATTAATATTCTGGTTACCTCAACATATCACTGTATCAAGTGGTCACTCTTTCATTAGAGAACAGCTAATATATTCTACTTTATATATGCATATGCAAGAAAAAACACCAATTCCCATAAAATAAATAAATATTTTTTTAAAAAGAAAATTGAAGTCTTAACCCAATAGAACTAGTATATTGTTTAGGATTCTATACATAAATGATAATAAGATAAAGAAAGGTAAATATATGGCTAATACATCAGTCAGGATAAGGACTGTGTACGGGTGATAGTGAGATAGTAGGGAACTTCAACATATTGTTAAATTCTGTTTCTTACAAAGAATATATTCTTACAAGGCATATATTGCTTATTTGCAAATTGGAAACAGAAACTATATATTTTTTTCATTTCCATTTGTAGTATACTTTCCAAATTTAGAGAAGTGTAATTGCCAGGTGAGTTTAAAGGGATTTTTGCTTTAACCGTTTGTGTTTATGAGGTGCGTGTGTGTGTGTGTATGTGTGTTGTGCATTCAGCTGTATAGGTGCCATGTGCCATGAGGAAGTCAGACAGCTTTTAGGAGTCTGTTCTTTCTTTCCAATATGGAATGCAGGGATTGAGCTCAGATTGGCATGCTTGAAGGGCAAACACTTTCACTCAATGAATCATCTCTCTGTCTCATGAAGGAATTTTAAAGCGTTTAAGAAGACACTATTAAATGGCAGAGTGGTGCAGTGAATTTTAATGTGCTTTCAAAACAAGGAAGGTGTTTGGCAATGAAGGAGAGCAATGCTCACCTGCAGTTTTAAAAGTCTGACATTGGCCCAGTGGCATAGGTTATCACTAGGAATATGTCAGAAACAAATTCTGAGCATCTGAATCTAAAACTTCAGTGTGCAGCCTAGAAATTTATGTTTTCACATATCTCTTGGGAAGGATATGCCATCTACCATTTCTTGAAGATTGGGAGCTAAAATGGTGTAGCCCAGAAAACAGATGTATGATAAATACATAAGTAGGTAGGTAATTAGATAAAAACAAAGATAGAGGATAGATCCTTTTTTTAAAGGATTTACAGTGTGTGTGTGTGTGTGTGTGTGTGTGTGTGTGTGTGTGTGTGTGTGTGAGCTGCCTGACTTGCTGGGAACTAACTCTGGTTCTCTGTAAGAGCACTGGGTGCTCGTCACCACTGAGCCATCTTTTCAGCCTAGGCAATAGATTCTTTTACTTTCAAATTAGTTATTTTTTACCTTTAATTTATTTTTAAAACATTGTATTAGTTGGGGTTCTCTAGAGAAACATAACTGTTAGGATAGATATATATGTTCATATGTAGTCATATGTGTGGGATTTATTGAGTGGCTTACAGATTATGGCTGACTATTCCAACAATAGCTCTCTGTCAATGGAAAGTCAATGAATCCAGTAGTTGTTAAGTCCACAGACCTCAATGTCTCAGCTGGTCTTCAGCATATGCTGGAATCCTGAAGAAGTAGGCTTTAATGCTAGTGAGAGTGAGAGCAAGCAGGGAAAGAGCGAACTTCCTTTTTCCACATTCTTTAGAGAGGCTGCCAGCAGAGGGAGGGCCAGATTAAGGATAGATCTTCCCACCTCAAGAGATCCAGATTTAGGTTGGGTCTTCCTGTGTCAAATGATTTAATCAAGAAAAATCTCTCATAGGTATACCCAGCCACTTGGGTTTTAGTTAATTCCAAATGTAATCAAGTTGACAACCAAGAATAGCCATCATATACATTTTAATTAAAACACATTTGTAATACTTTCTTCCTTTCCTTTCCTCCCTCAGGCCCTCCCACATCCCCTCCCTCCAATGCTCCCCACACTCCTCCCCAACTCTCAAGCTGATGGCCTCTTTATTGTTACAGCTTTATTGATTGACATACAAGCATAATGCAACCTTCTGAGTCCTTTGTTTTTGTTTGTGACTATATGGTTTCAGAGCTGACCACTCTGTATTGGATAACAATTTGGGTGATCATTCCTGGGAGAGGCTAATTCTCCCACTCTAAGCAGGCATTAGTTGCCTGTATTTTTTAATCTAGGGGTGGGAATTCATGAAATTCCACCCCCTTCTATGTTTTCATGTCTATTCAGGCAAAATATCTATTCTTTTTAAAAAAAAAAAATCCCAAAGCTAAGAACAAATATGTATTAAATTTCAAACTCATTAAATTCTACACTCATTACATTCTTTAACTTATTTAATTCTGGAATAATCCTATAAGAGATGTACTTTTATAATCCCAACTTTACAGATTTAGAAACTGAGCCTCAGAATGTTCAAAGGATTATGGGAGGATGGAGTTTATGGGTGTCTGGCTTCTGGACACCAATACATTACACGTTACATTGTAACTGATTACAGGCAAGAGAAGAACTACAGAAAAGATACATATCTCAAGAAAAATAAAACAATCAGTGCATTTAAGAGGCACTGGGCTGTAGTGGTTACATGTCCATCTCTGCAGTCCAGCTGCAGAGTTTGATTCCTGCGATGTCACCTATTATTCATAAGCTATGAGACATGCTATAAATAGCTGTGTACACTGGAGATGTTTGGACAGGCATTGAATAGTTAAAACATGCAAAATAAAATAATACCTGGTACTCAAGCACATAACCAATGCTGAATACTATTTTCAATTAAAATTTCTTCAATCTCAGTGTTATGGGTGATCTTCAAATACAAGATAATCACTCAGCATTTAATGCTCTCTTGTTAGGGCAAAGGATCAACAGACTTGGAGACCTCTTGTAAGGCAAAAATGAGAACAATGGAAGTCAAATAGATATCTTCTCTAGTTAATTCACTAACTCATTCTGAGACACATAGAACGTATCCTAACTTCCATAATAGAGGTTAACCTTGCTTTTAAACATGATTCCTTTTCTATTTCTTTAGGGACTGTTTTAATTCCAGGAACCACCCAGCTGACCCAGAAAGATATCCTCTACAGACTACAGTCTTCAAAAGCAAAGTGCATTATTACTGATGATGCTTTAGCTCCAGCAGTTGATAGTGTGGCCTCTAAATGTGAAAATCTCAGCTCCAGACTAATTGTGTCTCAGCACTCCAGAGAAGGGTGGGGAAACCTCAAGGAGATGATGAAGTGAGTAGCCTCAATTGTAGAACAGGGTCTGACAAAGAAAGGCAGTAATGAAAAGAAGAAATTCAGTGGATTGAGGTAAATGCAAACAAAAGCAGGAATTCACACGCATAATCAGTGACTGTTACAGAACTAACGGTGCCAAGCTTTGAAGTAAGGAGGAGTCTGGTTGGACTCCTTGAGATGGAGAATGATGTTCAAGAGGCTCAATAGGAAGTTCTCTTGTGAAAGAAGGGAAGGATGTAGGATAGAGCAGAGTAAGAAACTGATTTTCTAGGTATTTCCTATGGAGCTGTCAGCTAACACACTGGGAATCCTGGGCTTTGAATGAATCCTTAGGGCTGTGAAGATCTATAGTAGGAGACCCCTCTCCTACATACCCACAGTGATCATTAGTTTTGAATGGGGGCTGTCCCTAACAGACTCATGATCATGAAGGCAGCCACTCACATCACACAAGTAAAAGGGTGGAGGGGTGGAGACAGAGTTAGCTTTACCTCAGGCTGAATCCAAGTTTTGGATTCATATGCTGAAGAGGCCTAAGCACATGGGTTTTCAAATCTCCCTCAGAGGTCAGTCAGGCATAGAAATACTGTAGATTGTCTTTTGCAGATATGCCAGTGACAACCATACCTGTGTGGACACAAAGCACAATGAGATGATGGCCATTTACTTCACCAGCGGGACAACTGGGCCTCCTAAAATGATCGGACACACCCACAGCAGTTTTGGCTTAGGATTATCTGTCAACGGAAGGTAGAGTGATTTGTGAACTGGCCTTTTAAATTTGTTTTCCAACAAATTATCCCTTTTTGTAAATTTATATATTTAAAATTCTACATACATTTATGCGCATGCAACTCCTACCAATTTAGCAAATTTATACATCACGGCTATTTATATTTCAGATTCTGGCTGGATTTGACAGACTCAGATGTGATGTGGAATACTTCAGACACAGGCTGGGCAAAGTCTGCATGGAGTAGTGTTTTTTCTCCATGGATCCAAGGAGCATGTGTGTTTGCACACTATTTGCCCCGTTTTGAGTCGACGTCCATCTTGCAAGTAAGGCAAGGAGGTTCACGGTTAGGGATGTGTTAGCATTGGTGGTATCACTGATGGGACTGGCAACTGCAGTAAATGCAGCGGTCAGAGTTTTCAGATATCTACATCCGTACAGTCCACAAAGACAGGAAAAGATCTGAGGATGTTCACATCAAGATAAATAGCTTTGCACTGTGCTGTGCCTCCTGCAGATCAAAACATTTCAGCTGAGACCCTTTGCTCTTTCTACACTGCAGACCCTCTCCAAGTTCCCCATCACTGTCTTCTGTTCCGCACCAACTGCCTACCGGATGCTTGTACAGAATGACACAACCAGGTAAGACATGCTGGTGAACACTCAGACGGGGGCATGAGGATGAAAAAAAAGCTAGAAAATGAAACAACTGCCTACCCTAACCAAGGATCCGACTACTCGGTACAGCCTTTAGTGGGTTTCTCGTCTTCCCCCTTTGCCTTACTGCTGATGTTTTATAGATGGTTGCTGTGTTCATGGCAGGTTTCCTTTAACACATGGAAAGGAAAGGGGAAATTAGACCATATCTAGAGCTCTGAATGATAAAAAGGGGGAGGGTATTTAATCTTTGGAGTGACAGCTATTATCCAAGCTCAAATAGTAGACAGTTGGCTCCTTTTTGAAAATTCTCCCTGAAAACAGAAGTGAGAATGTATGCTCTAAATCTACTGAGACTCCATTTGAAATGCTTGACTGTCGTCCTGAAAAGAAGATACTGTCGCTGTGCCCACAGCTCAGCATTTCTGGTCTCTTGTGTTGATGCAAAGCACAGGTCTTGCTCCAAAGAGAGTCAGACATAGTTTGTTCTGAGACAAATATAACTGACTATGGGTCAGGGACATGGATTCAGATGACCTTGAATGACCTGTTCCACTGTGGAAGCAATTACATGAGCTTTCATAGTCACAGTACAAAAGGAGGCCTGAATCGAGGCCTTTGCCCAATATACTGGTGATGGCATCAGTTAGGCAGCCTAAGGGGAACTGGAAAGGATCTGTTTGGTAGGTTTCTGATGCTATTAAGTTGCAGTTTTAGAGTTTGTGGAAACCAGTGGTCCTCTAATTTTAACCCTATATTTCAAAAGTTTTACCTAATAAAATGAGTTTAAGATTAAATACACAAGTTGGTAATAAGTGACTTGGAGTGCCAAGGATAATTTTGCCGTCAATCCTCGACATTTCATTTTACTACTGTCATGAAGCATTACCACTCATCCTGTGAGATCTTCCACACAGATGTGCCATCTTCAGATAACTTCAGTTCACAGTCGTGAGGTGATTCTTAATTGATGATTTAAATTATCATTATAGAGCTGGCTATAATGGTGCACTTATAGCCAGAATTTGGGAGGCAGAGGCCAAGTTTAAAACCAGCATGGTATACACAGCAAATTTCAGGGCTGTATGTTGAAAATGTGTGTGTGTGTGTGTGTGTGTGTGTGTGTGTGTGTGTGTGTGTGTGTGTACTATGGGGGTACCTTCCCTAAAGATGCCTTGATATGTCTTTGCAACAAGTGATCCCCCCAAAAAACAGAGGTGGGAAACATGGTGTTAGAGCAATCTGCTTCTGGCATCAAGGTGCTTATATTAGAGTGATCTGCTTATTTTGTATCAGCAATAGTCCTAATTCCCATATCTCACCATTTTTCCTTTTAACCTAACTCCCTCTGTATTTTTGGAGAAGCTATAAATTCAAAAGTCTGAAGCACTGTGTGAGTGCTGGGGAGCCAATCAATCCGGAAGTGATGGAACAATGGAGAAGGAAGACAGGCCTAGACATCTACGAAGGATATGGACAGACAGAAACGGTACCTGCTCCACTGAAGAAGGGCTGAATGGGATTGGTCAGATAAATAGAAGCCAAAGTGTCTAATGTGTCCTTATGATTGCTAAAGGCATAAAAAAGCATGTGGCTAGAAAAAAAAATTAATACAGAAAAGCTTGAGAAAAACTAATTGCAATAAACCTCTATCATATTTTTGAGAAAAACGATTAACTGGTTGGAGTGAGAATGTCACAATATGAGAAAAGTATTCAATGTGAAAAACATTGGCTCTGTGTGACAGAGAACTTCCTAAAGCTTCAAAAATAGAAAGCTGTGAGTAATTTCTGGTTCCCTGAAGTACTGAGTTTGCTGAGTGACTTCTTAGGAAGCAGGTGCTAGAGCATTTCTGTGACCCCGGCACTCAAGTTCAAAGTCATTCTCAGATACATACTGAGTTCAAGACCAGCCTGAGCTATGTGAACAAGCAAATACATAAAAGTTAAGATAAAATGGACCCTTTAAAGAACTCAAACAGATAAAAAAAAATATGGGGGGGGGTTGTAGCTTAGTGGCTAAGTACTTATCTAGCATATGGGAGACCTTAGTTCAATCCTTAGCACTACCAAAGAGATCTAGAGGAAATTAATAAGTAAGAACAGTATTTTGGAGGCTGGAGAGATGGCTCAGTAGTTAAGAGCAGTGGCTGCTTTTCCAGAGGACCTGGGTTCAATTCCTAGCACCCACATGACAGCTCACAGCTGTCTGTAACTCCAGTTCCAAGGGACCTATCACTCAATGCATATAAAATAAAGTTAGATAATTTTTTTTAAAAAAAGAACAGTATTTTGTAATAGAAAGTGTGATAAGACCAGCAGAGAAACGGAAAAGTTGACATTTTCATGGTGTATGTCTTATTTATAATGTTTAGACTTCTAAACCCTGAGAATTATTACCTGAAAATATTTAAATTCCAAAATTAAAAGCAATAAAATTGACAAAGTATTTAAATACAACTAGCTTAGCATCCATTGTGTTAATCTAAGTATAAATGTTAATATAGTCATATAATTTATTTTCTTACATCTTTAGTGTGGGTTTTATGTTGACCTTGCTTCATAACTAAGTTCTGCAGATAGATGGAGTAGTATTTTACATTACTTTTGAAGTTACCTTACTGTCTTCTCCTTAACCAGGTTCTGATCTGTGGAAATTTCAAGGGAATGGAAATTAAGCCTGGTTCAATGGGAAAGCCTTCTCCTGCTTTTGATGTGAAGGTGTGCATGTCCCCATACTCTATCCACTCTTTTCAGATGTGGGAATTCCATGCTACTTCTATACCTTAACTTCTATACCAAAAGAGAAACATTGTATATTTAATAAAATCAACCTGAATATCAGAGAGAGGAAACAGACCACAGTCAATTCTTACCCAGTCAACTTCTCAGGCCAAATGGTAAAAGCTATCTTCAAGAGTCCTTAGCCTGGCTGGTCACTTCTAGACTGCCTGAATCTCTGCCTCCTCCTGCCTTAAATATCTTTCCCACCCAGCTGTTTCACTTCCAGATTCAACTCTACATCATAATCATAGAGTTAGGATTAAAGACGTGAGCTACTACTGTTTGATTGTTAGACTTTGAACTCAGAGAAATACAGAAACATCTCTGTCTCCTGAGTGATGAGATTAAAGATGTAGGTCACAATTCTCTGACGTTCATGGCTTGGCTGTGGGTGATTCTGTTCTCTGATATTCCAGGCTGACTTTATTAAATGTACAAGTATCACCACAGAAGTAGGTGAGAAATGTTGGCTTAATACGCTCCTACTATTGTTGCAAACACTTATGTTATGTCATAAATCCTGGGCATTTAATTTCCAGAAATATCCTGAAGATATACTAATAATAGGACCATTTTGCAGGTGAGTATGTAGATAAATTAAAGATCTTACCCAAGCTCATGCAGCCAGAGCCTTAGAGTGGGAACAGAATCCCAAGCGGTCTGGCTCCAGCATCCACACTCCTGGCCACGGTGTGTGATGAGGAAGGAATGGACCTTCTGAGAGGATCAACCAGGCCCAAAGGGCACAAGTTCAAAGTGGCTGCAGCACACACTTCTGTCCTTACCTACTCGTCTCTTCCCAGGCTTTCTTTAAAAACTACAGCCCCCATTACATCTGATATCTGAGTTTGGAAAACATTTTATTTCCTGATCTGTACACTTTGCACAGGGGTAAAGTTTTCCTCAGGTCAACCCAGCTTCAAAGGTCCACATAGACAAATGATTTGCATTAATATATATTGTATATATATTAATATATATATTTAAAAAAAGGCAACAGTGGCAGCAAAGCAAAATGAATCAATCTCCAGAGGACAGAGGTCAAATTTCTATATAATTAAAGTTTAGTGTAGATAGGATCAGTATTTCTCAAGTTCATCACGCAAATCACAAGGTTACTCTTCCTGGTACATCTGGATTAGTGTACACAGAACGCTGAAGTCTGTGATTAGCAAAGGCAGTTGCTAAACTTCCTACAGGATCCTAGTCTCTTCTGTCTGTAACTGTCCCAGAGGACATTACCAAAGCATTAGTGGGTGGTAGAAGGGAGAAGGTTTTATTATCCTTTCACATTTTTCTTTAGTATATTTGTAATATTTTATGCAATGATAATTTAGATAGATAATGCATTTAATAATTTAGAGTATACTTAAAATGTTTTTAAATGTATATTCTGGTCAAAATGATTCAGAGGTAAAATTTCAGATGTTGCAGTAAATTAAAATTTCTTTAAATAAAGTGTCCTGTTTTATTCTAGATTTTAGATGAAAATGGTACTATTCTTCCTCCTGGACAAGAAGGGGATATTGGTGTTCAAGTTCTTCCTGATCGACCATTTGGCCTTTTTACTCATTATGTAGTAAGAACTTTATTTTAAAAATCTGTTCTCTATTTATTATTCAAAAGTGCAATTCCAGCACTTGGGATACAGAAGCAGAAATGTCACAAGTTCAGAATCATCCTCAGTTACTGCAAAGCAAGTTTGAGGTCAGTCTAGAACACCTGAGACCTTATACCAAAACCAAACAAAGCATTTGGTAACACTTCTGGTTTTACCAAACAAACCCAGGAACTTTGTCTTTCCTAGAGATTCATTGCTCAAAATAATCCCACATACAGGCAATTAAAAAAATAATGTTCTCGACAAACAACACATTCGTGCCCTCCTTGGAAGTCAAAGGGGACTCTTCTCTATGCTTTCTGAACATCTGAAGATCCTTCCCAACTAGCAAACAGAACTTTCCTGACTTCTCATTAGCTCTCTACTCACTCCAGTGGAACTAGAGAAACCAGAAGCAGGGCCATGGGATTAAGTAAATTCATCTCACTAGAAGCTTTTCTAATCTGTAAATATGGCATACAAACTAGAGCAGAGTTTATATCAATATCAGAAGAAGTCCAGACCATACCTGCCAGTGAACTTTATGTAAGGCAGCAAGTTTTCCTTGTTCTCTTCTTGTGCTGGCTACAGAACTGGTCACTTCTTATGGAGAACAAGCCAAGGCAAACAATACATCTGCTCGGAACTAGGCATTGTGCTTTCTTTTAATCCTTCTCTTTTTCCTCTGCCACTGTTAGGTATTATTTAGAAAAAGGCTAAATCTTGCCTATTCTCCAGAGCTTTGGGCTGCTGTAACATTTATCTTATCATCTAAGGAAAGCATTCTCCAGGAGTTGCGCTAACTCTTTGTAACTGCAATTTATTTATGTTGGGCTAGATCCATGCCGGCAATTCATTCCTACTTCACTCTGGCTCCTCTTCATTCTGTGGCTTCTCAAAGGAACCCACATTTCTTATTTCTTTAAATGTTTACAAATACCCAGACAAAAGAATCACATTCATTATGATACTAAGAAAATGCTATTTGTATTGCAGGACAATCCCTCAAAAACAGCCTCAACTCTACGAGGGAATTTCTACATCACTGGGGACAGAGGATATATGGATAAAGATGGCTATTTCTGGTTTGTTGCAAGATCAGATGATGTTATATTATCCTCTGGGTAACTTTCCTTTCCATGTATGCATGTCTGTTTATCAAGCATCTGGGATGAACCTATAACTCACCCTTATGAGTTTGTCATGTGTTTTCCTAGCTACCGAATTGGACCATTTGAAGTAGAAAGTGCCCTGATAGAGCATCCCTCCGTTGCAGAGTCGGCTGTGGTCAGCAGCCCAGACCCCATCAGAGGAGAGGTAAAAGAACTGATTCATCTCAACTTTTAATTTTGTTGATCATCTAAACATAAACTTCATTTATTTGTGTGTTTTTGTATGTTATAAGCATATATGTAGGTGTGATTTCCCTGTGTAGGCATATGTAGATATTGAGATACCTTCTTCAGTCACTTCTTCACCCTAGTTTTGGAGATGAGGTCACTGTTTAGACTACACTGGTTGGTGGGCCAGTATGCTCTGCCCACTCCCACCCTCCACCTCGCCCCTCCCAGTGCTGGCAGACCTGTATTGGCTTCTCCTCCCTTGCCTTGGGGCTGGGATGCAGATCCAAATTCTTAGGCTTAAGCAGCAAGAACTTTACTCACTCATAGCCCCTAAACACATACTTTTAAACAGTATTTCATTCAAATGAATTGCTTTACTTATTCATGTTGTCATAAAATAGGGGTAACTCTCCTTCTCCGATTATTTTTCCTAAAAGGTTTTTGATGCCAGAGGATAACCTGTTGTCTTCATGGACTACCAATTTTACTCACAGGATCTTAGCTCCTCCCACACCCTTGCTGCATCATCATCAGACAGGCTGCTTGTGGAGCCTTTAGGACCAGGGTTAGCTTAGGCACCAGGTATCACAGAATATGATGCAGCCAGGATCTGTGGGTAAGTTACAGTTACTCCTCTATATTTCAGGAGTCTTGGTGTAGTGCTGACATTAGCTAGAGTGAGAGGGAAGCCTGACCTTCCCAACACTGCTGGGCTGCAGCACCTCCTGGCAGAGGGCACAGGTGGGTGCTTCAAGGCATTCATGCACCAAACAACAATGTGCTGCACCACACGCAGCTCTTTACTTCCTGTGGCAGGCCTGTTCTAGGATAGAGGCCATCCTCTAGGAAAGGGCTAACCAGATCTTTGATTGGGTAGTAAGTTCCAGAAGAACTGATCAAAATCAGACAAAACTAAGACTTAGAGACACTGTCTCAAATATTGGTTTTTAGTTGCCTATGACAGTCTTATAGCTTACTGTGCACTATCTCCTGTTGCCTCGTTTAACAATTCCTAATACAGTTAACCCATTTGACACTCTTCATGAATTTTTAGCTTATTCTCAAGTGAATTATCTAAAAGCAAATAAGATTTTTAAATAAGCATTTTCTTAATTGCTATATTGATATTTTTCCAGTTGATTTTCATACTTTGAATTTTTAAGGAGTTTCATAGACTGTTGCTTTGAAAGTTTTATTTTCAGGGAAGATGTAACTTAACAGCAGGGAGCCTGCTTAGCAATTGCAAGGCCTGAGATTTGATTCCCAGTCTCTGTCCCCGCCCTCCCACCAGTGGTTTTATGTTTAATTACATCTCATGAAAATGATTTATTTGTATTTTATGTGCATTGGTTTTGCTTGCATATATGTCTGTGTGAGGCTGTCAGATCCCTTGGAGTTGGAGTTATAGACAGATGTGAGCTGCCAAATAGGTGCTAGGAATTGAACCTGGGTCCTCTAGAAGAGCAATAAACATGCTTAACCACTGAGCCATTTGTGTTAAGAGTAAAACAAATTTGTGTAAAAAACATATCGTGTAATAAAAATACAATTAGAACTAAGGAGTATTAATGTCACAAGAGAAAGCAAAAGCCTGCGGAGTTATTCTAAACTACAGGGTATTAAAATACATGACAACAACAAAATGCTGGAATTACAAGTGTGCACTACTACGCTGGCAGGATAAATCTTCCTTAAATGACAAGATTTTCAATATGAATACGGGGACTAGATGATTCTGTTATTTCCAAAAATAATGTTTTACATCTTAAATGCTATTTTTGAAACACTGGAGTGTGCAAGAAAGCAAGAAGTGGCAGAAAGAATCAAAGCATGCATACGGGCAGCAATGCCTCAGAGGGTAAGAGCACTTGCTGTTCCCAGCACCCACACTGCGCTCAGAATGCTCTAATTTCAGTTCTACCTTACTTGGGCCTGCCCTCTTGTGGCCAGACAGCACCAGGTCTGCATATAGTACACATACATACATGTAGATAAAACACTCATACACATTAAATAAAAACAATAGGTAAATCCTTAAAAAAAAAAAAAAAAAAAAAAAAAAGGAAAGGAAGATTTGCTGAGATGGCTGAGCCCTTAAATTCCTTAAAATCTTGCAAAGGCCACAGGTCACTGTTGGATTAGGACTTACACAGTGATGCAAGTGCTCTTCACTGGCATCCTGTAGTAAATAAACATACAGGGCTATCAGTCACATGACTAGATTGATTAAAGAAACCTAAATAGCCACGCATTTCTAGTGGCTCTTACATAAACTGGCCTAGCCACAGACACTTCTCATGAAATGAAAGGGAAACTTAGAAGCCTATATAATTAACTTTTTAAAAACTTACGTTGACTTATTTATTGTGTGTGTGTGTGTGCTTGTGCCATGGTGTTCCTGTGTGGGTTAGAGGACAACTTTGGGGAGCTGGCTCTCTCCTTCTACCAAAATCAGATGTCAGACTTGGAAGCAAGTGCCTTTCCTCTTAAGGCACCTTGCTGGCCCAACATGATGGTTTTTTAGGTTTAAAAAATACCAAAGCAAAAAAAAAAAAAAAAAAAAAAAAAAAAAAAAAAAAAAAAAAAAAAAAAAAAAAAAAAAAAAAAAAAAAAAAAAAAAAAAAAAAAAAAAAAAAAAAAGAGGCTTTGTGTTCTGTTTCTGCACCTGAGAACCTGAGATCACTTGTTTTTTAATGGCTTCCTATGCTCCAGATGTTACACTAAGCCTCACATTTAGGCTTTTCAAACCTGATTCTTTTAGAAAGTAAGAAACTGAGGAACTGTGATGCGCAAATTCTAGTGCATTAACTACACCATGCCCTACCCCACCATTCACTCTCTCAGACAGATTCACAGCCATCTAAAGCAGACAAGACATACCAAAGCACCAAACACATAAGTCATCCAATGTTTTATATATTTACTTTAGGTAGTAAAGGCTTTTATTGTTCTGAAACCTGATTACAAATCACATGACCAAGAACAACTGAAAAAGGAGATTCAGGAGCACGTGCAAAGGACAACGGCGCCTTACAAGTACCCCAGGAAGGTAGGCAATCTCATCAGTGCTTTTGATTTTCAGCTATTTGTCTTCTCCTTTCTCCTTAAACATGCTACACAGGAGGTTCCAAACACAACTAATGATAACAGATAACCAAAATTTCTGATGTTATACTGAAGCCCCCAACATAATTCAGTTAATTAGCCCCTAATACTAAGTGTAAAGAGAAACTTCAATCATCCTTTCAGCTAGCAGTCAAAAGAGCTGGTACATAGTTGGCATGAACCAAAGTCTCTAAGCCCTGGACTAACCTTCCCCCTCCCCTTCATGCCAACAGGTAGAATTTATTGAAGAGCTGCCAAAGACTGTCAGTGGGAAGGTCAAAAGGAATGAACTGAGGAAAAAAGAATGGAAGACTACTTAAATTTGTCTACTAATCACCAAATATCTATAAACAACCACGCAGGTCTGCAGGAAGCACAGGTTATATGGGCAAATTGTTTCTAAACTGGATTTAAACTATTTTGTAGTAATAACATCAGGGGCTGAATCCTTCTGCTTTCATGTTAATGGCAACATAAAATGAATGTCATCTGTTGCTGAGACATTTTAAAATCTATTTTAGGAGCAGTTTCCAAACCAAATCTCTGCCCCACTGGTTCTCAAAACTTAACTAAATAATCCTAATATTAATATACAAATCAGAACAGATCTTTAAGCTTTAAAAAAGCTAAGTAACTTGATTCTAGAAAATTGCTATGATTCTTAGAATATTTACCTAAAAGTTGAGTAAGGATTTTATTAGTCGTATTTTTATTCAAGTAATTTAAAAATAATTTGAAATCTGCTTCAAGGTCTATCTATAAGAGACAGCTGTCATTTGCTATATCCACTTAGTAAGTTTAACCTAATAAATATTGTTTATAAAACTATTGCTTCCTTGTGACTCATGATATTTTGATAATAAATTTAGCAAATGTTAATATATGAAATAGAGTTATGTGACATTATTCAAATACACATGCTAGGAAATTTAAGGAATGAGGATTCCTATAGGAACAGAGTGAAAGTCTTCAAGCTATTTCCTTCCACTGGTGTGAACTGACCCAGTCAGTACAGCTATAGTTCCAGGTATGCTAGGACCTCAGGACTTGAACCTGATAATTTTGCCTTTCCTATATAAAACCCATATAAAACTTATATTGAAGGAAAAGACAATTTAGGAATTTATCAATTTCTCATTGAAGGTCTGAGTCGTAAAGAATTTTTAACAGGAAAATTTGAATTTCTGTCATGAGTATGGCTTGATTCTGGAGAGCTGAAAGTGAGTCCTTCTGAGGAATGAGACAGAGGTTTGCTATTGGCTTTTTCCTTTTGAAGTGTTAGTTCCCATTTAAAATAACCACAGCATTTTCTGTCTTCTTGGTGTTTCCCAACAGGGCAACAGTAGAAGGCTTTCCCATGGTTTGGCCCATTATTAGAAACAATAAGCCGCTTAGATCTTCTGCCACACTTGCACAGAGGAGGTGTCATCTTCCCACTCTCCCAAGGCTCGTGTAGATTAGCTGTCGATGTCAATACTGAGGGAAGAACTTTCCGGGAAGAAGTTTCTGGGGAGCAAGTAGGTGATGCAGACTTTTCTTCATGAACAGTGAAGGTCTGCTTTTTAGCTTGTGGAAAAGCCAGGGGGCTAGAAGAATTCCTTTTAGTACCACCTAAAAGAAAAGGCTGTTTCCTCAAAACTGAAGAATGCAATGAATTGGCATTAAGACTGTTGCAGGTAAATGGTTTGCATTCAGGTAATTTAAAAGCAGAAGCATCTACACCTGGATGTTTGGCTCCTTTTACCTTATAGACTGTACTGTGAGGACTCTTATACACAATAGACTTAGATGTCTCAAAGTTTTGAGGAGATTCCTTGAAGTCTTCAAAGTTTTCATAACTAAGAATTTCTGGCTCTTTTAAAACCATCGATCTCTCTCCAGAATTAAATGAAGTATCTACATTTGTGTCATTAATAGAAGGCACACAATCTTTATCTTGTTCAGCCTGAGACGCTGGGAGTAAAACTACATCTTCCCACTCAGCCAGCATAGGTAAAGAGTCAGAAGTACAACCCATTTCTCCATCAGAAACAATGTTAACAGATGGAATGGTCGTAGATACAAGTACCAAGTTGGAATTAAGTGCTGAGGACTGTGATTTGTCCTTCAATGGAAGCTGCTCACTTTGTCTTTGCTTCTGTATACAGAGAGGTGGATTCAAGATGGGATAACAGGATTGTTCTACAGAGGCTGAGGGCTTAGTGGTAAAAAGAGGAAAGCAACGTCTGATGTTGTGAAGATTTGCTGTAGTATTGGTCTTTAGTTGTAATTGGTCCTTTATAGAGGAATTCATTTGAGCATTTTCCTGGGCATTTGCTGGACTTTTGGGCTCCTTTTGGTCTATGCTGGGGCCCTGCATGTTAATGTTGCAGGCAGATGTTTCTTCAGCTTTATCTGTATCCAAATTTCTGACAAAAATCTTGGGATTCTTCTTAGTGAGAACCTATGATTGCACAGACAAATCCATTGCTTTAGAAACTGTATAATTTCTTCAGAAGACATTATATATGACCAAAAAAAGAGGGGGGAGGAAATTCCACTGGTTTAAGATCACCAGTTTAGTGAACCTATGACTATTACCTTAGAGCTCAAAATGACAGAATAGAGAGGCAAGACACACCAACCTTGTTTAAGGACCTGGTAATTTTCATTAGGCAACCGTCCCTGATCATTTTCCAAGCAAGAAGAGCAGTGTTCCGAGAATCATCTAAGCCTGAGGAAATAAAGTATCAAACACTGAATGTTGTGGAACTAACATTAGAGAGATAACAGAAAATAAATACATTTAAGTGGAAATTAGGGCATATTGTTAGTTTTAAAACCACCTATTGAATTTTAAAAAATCATAAATTGGTCTGTGGGGAAGTTGTGACAGCATTACCAATACCAAATAGCTTGTATTTACACAGGTGAAAATTTGTTAGATAGCTTCTAAAAACGTGACCAGCACTTTATATAGATCATCATTTATAAAAAAAGTCATGTTCATTTTTTTCACTAGTCCATCATATTATCTGGGCATTTGTGTTTCTATCTGATGTGCTCATTATTTATCTATTTACTTTTAAACCAACTAGAACACTACATGATGACCTTTATCTAAATTCAGGAAAATGGTAATTCAGCCAGGCAGTGATGGTGTAGGCTTTTAATCCCAGGAGGGAGAAGCAGGTGGATCTCTGAATTCAAGGCTAGACTGGCCTACAGAGTGAGCTGCAAGACAATCAGGATTGTTACACAGAGAAACCCTATCTCAAAAACTGGTGGGGAAAAAAATGAAAGAAAGAAGCTGGAAATCCAAAAATCAGAAATAATTTTAGTTCTATAGATTTTTAGGCTGAGGTATTAATATTGGCATTGCCCCCTAAATGAATAATAGGCAAGATTTTACAAAACTCAAAGGACTTATATAATGAAAGGATTATCAGTTTATACTAACCAGAATGTTCTCGTCCTGAAAATTCAATACCCACTTCCTGCAAGGCACCATTTAGTCCTTTGGGTTTTCTCTTATAAAAAAACTAGTCAAATAAAAAAAGACATATTTTTTAAATATATAATGACTATCACAGAGGCTATAAAGTTATTTCTCATAACGTTTAGTTCTACCAGATTTTAAATTTATTATTGCTATGCTGTCTCATATATTTTAAGATATATAGTTATGTGAACATTCCAAAAGAAAAAACATCTTATTTTCAGAAATTTATACCAATAAGATAAAATGCAACCACTCTTCAACAGAAACAAAGTAAACTTGCTCCCACCTTTGATCCTTACCTTATAAGTTGCTCTAAGGTCAATCCAAGAATTTAGGAAGACAGGTTTTAACAGCTGCTTCCTTCTGCACTCATACTCTAGGCAAACCCCCAAGTCCCAGTCTACATTAAGAATATTAAAATAGAAGTCAGTGACGTTAGTGCTTTTCCATTCACAAATAAAACATACAAAACAAGATACAGTAGAGCACTAAGGTTTAATTGCCATGCTAATAACTAATGCTTATATGTTCTATATTATTTTACACCTTATATAACTCTCCATTAAGAAATTAAGTTGATGATTGTTTCAAAATAGTATTTTGCGTGTGTGTGTGCTGGTGCGAGTGAATGAGTGTGCAAACCAAAAACAACCTCAGGTGATTACTCAAGTGCCACCCATCTTATTTTGAGACAGGGTTTCTTATTGGCCTAGAGAATCATGATTTTAATAGTATTAATGAATTTGCTTTTCTTGGTTAGTATCTGTGTGGCCCTGGATTTTGTTTCCCAGGCCAATGAGGTCAACAAGCATGATTCTAGGTTAACAAGACTAAAACTAGAAATAAAGGACTACATAGTGGCAATGCTACTACTCTTTTAGTAAGTAGGGCATATGTATGTGTGGTATGTATGCACTACATGTACACGAGTGTGAGGGTGTAGTGTGTGTACATGTATGTGTACATATATATGTGGGCATATGTATGTGTGGTATGTATGCACTACATGTACACGAGTGTGAGGGTATAGTGTGTGTACATGTATGTGTACATATATATGTGGAGGCAAGACTGACACCAGGAATTTCCACCTTATCTATTGAGGCAGGGTCCTCACTGAGCCTAAGATTTGCTGTTTTAGCTGTTTGGCTAGCCAGCTTGTTCTGGGGATTCCTTGTTTCTACCTAGTGTTCTTGGACTGCAGATAGACAGACCACTGTGCCCATGTAGCTTTTACATGGGTTCTGAGGATCCGATTCTGGTCCTCATGATTGTGTAACAGCACTGTATCTGTCATCCATTGTGATCCATAGTCATAGCTCATGTTCTTACCTGACCAAGTAACAAAAGCACACAGTTTTACTTCAGGAGAAGGCTCTGAATCCCCAGTAGTAAAAATGATTTTCTTCTGTTGCTGAATCTTATGAATCCATTTACAGAATTGAGATAAGCAAATCTTCAGAGGAATTCCTTCATCAACTTGAACCTGATTAGAGGGTCACAAAATTTGAATTTGACAAGTGAATTTCTGACTATTGGTCATTATTTACAACTCTGCAGTATGGGGTATAGACTGACAAAGAGCTTATCTAGTACAAAGATGTCATGATGTACAGGCAAGAAATACTGCAGTGATGAATTCACCAGGGTAAGAGAAACTGGACCGGTGACGCTAAAGCTTCACACAAGTATAATCTTTAAGTTCACTCTCACAGAAATAAAAGACACCGAATTACATCACTTCTGTAAAATAAACTCTCTCTGGAGCCCAAACCCTGGACTTCATGCATCCTAGATAAGCACCCTCACACTGAACTGTAACCCTTGACATTTATGTTTATAGAATTATTCTGATTTTTCAAGATTCCAATGGACATTTGGAGGAGACATTATTTCTCTTAACACAGAATAAATTTAATTCCAGGTGATATATAGCTTTTATTTTTCTTTTTGAAACTGATTTCTGATATTTTAAAATTTGCATCATACCTGCTTTATCCCTGTCAGTTCTGTGCAAAATTCAGAAAGAACTGGATGTTCTTGAGGCTGAACATAAGCATGAAACTCAGATTCAATCTCTCCAGTTGCAGTATTCAACAAAACTGCTGGAAATTCAACTAAATGAAAGAATCATGGATTAACACTTAAAACATATTTTTTAAAATTATTTATTTATTTATTTTGAGGCAGGGTGTCAATATGTAGTTCTGGCTAGTCTGTGGGTCAGAACTCCTTGGAGGATCATTTCAAATATCTAGCATATCAAATAGTTATATTACAATTCAGAACAGTAGCAAAATTACAGTTATAAAGTAGCAACAAAAATAATTTTATGGTTGGGGTCACCACAACATGAGGAACTGTATTGAAGGGTCACAGCAAGGTTGAGAACCACGGATATAAACCAAGCAGGCTTTAAACTCATAGAGATCCACTTGTCTCTGCCTCCTGAATGCTGGGATTAAGGATGTGTACCACCACACCCAGCCTAAATATACAATTCATCCTAAATATTTCTCACTTTCATAATAGCATTATTAAACAATTTGTTTCAGTAAAAGCTCATTAGAATAACCAAGGCCATGAAAAACAAAATTATAATAAAGCTATATCAACAAATAAGTCAAAATATCAAAGTTATATGTCTATTTAGTTTCATAATATAACTACATAAGATTGAAAATGTCCTCTATTATTGCAAAACCATTTTTTCCAGTTTCTATCCAGTTTTAAATATAAACTTAAAACAACTAGCTACTTTGCATAATCACACTCATGTATTTTATTCTGTTTTAGGTAAGATAGTTCTTATATTAAACTACCAGGTTACAGTATCCTGCTTTCTTATTGACTGATTCATATTTAGAAACTTTAAGGAGACTCACTAAGCACTACCTTTGGCCACTGGCAGTCCAAACTTACTTATTTCAGGGCTATTGTGGTGTTTCCCATCTTTCCAGCATGTAGACTCAAAATCAATGACAATTAAGTAGTCATACATCTGTTCTGCAAAAGACCAGAGTGCTCTTAGGCTTTGTCCAGATTCCAAATCCAAGACTTCAGAATGAAAATGAAACATAGGACTTACTGAATCTGCTTCTTCCTGGATTCCCACTTGCTGATGCAACTGACTTTCTCCTAATTAATCCAAGCCGCCTAAAAATGCAAAAATCCAGTAAGATCAATAAATTCATTTATACTCCAGTTAGAATAAGCTATCAAGCTAATTAGCACTGAATAAATGACACAATCCTCATTAATGTACTATATCTGGAGTTGGGTGTGGGAGTTGGGCAGGCCAAGGCAGAATTGAGCTTAAGAAGTTTGGAGTACACAGCAAGACCTTGTCTCAAACAACTGTGTACTGACTGAAGGAAACTAGGGAGAGACTTTACAAGATCTGGGTTCTTGTGCTAATTGCCATCCTCTCTTGGGTGTGCATTTTACCTGCTTGGGCTTCAAATGACCACTGGGAAACACTAATTTTACCTGTTCTTATTTTATAGCAGTACTGAAAAACTCAAGCGACTATAAAGATGACTGAAAACCTTTAGCTATTTTTGTCCTTGTTATACAAGTGACACTTGTTCCTAAACTCTAAAAATCTAGGGGAGGAAGTAAGATAAGCAGAGTACTGCTGGAAGGCAATCTATGATAAAAGGCCCCCAATAAGGCTGGAGAGATGGCTCAGCGGTAAAAAGCACTGACTGTTCTTCCAGAGGACCTGAGTTCAATTCCCAGCATCCACATGCAGCTAACAAATGTTTCTAATTCCAAAATCTGACACCCTTACACATAAAATAAAAATAAATATTAAAAAAGAAATCTCTTAAAAAAAAAAAAAAGGACCCCCAATGG
>PVIH01001327.1:111630-243791 GCA_004025045.1 Sigmodon hispidus
AAAAAAAAAAAAAAAAAAAAAAAAAAAAAAAAAAAAAAAAAAAAAAAAAAAAAAAAAAAAAAAAAAAAAAAAAAAAAAAAAAAAAAAAAAAAAAAAAAGACAAGAAGTGGTGCCAGAATAGGGATTTGGGGTTAAAAGCTAATATTCACTGGTTATTTCCTCAGCAAATATTAAACTAACATGGTGACCTCTTTTAAACAATTCTAGTTGGTAAATATATTTGTAACCCTTATTTTATGCACGAGAAAACTGGGTAATTTACTAAAGATGGCTATAGTAGATTAACCTTTGGCAGAACGCTCCAACTCTGAAATGCATGCTATTCACTAATACACCGCAGAACTTTGGATTTGGTTTTGTTGTTGTTTTGAGACGGTCCGGCTATGTGGCTCTGGCATGCCAGATCATTTACACCAGGCTGGCTTTGAACTGACTTGGTTGGTATTATTGTAGGCGCGCTCCACTATGCCTGGACTTGACACACTGTGCCGACAAACCTCAAAGGTGCACAGCGTGTCCAAAAATGGAGAGCGATTCTTACAATAAAACTGGCCTACGCAGGTCTCTAGGGAGCGATGGGTGCAGTGGTACCTGCCTGGAGAACAATCTGCACAGCACTGTCACCTCTCACGCTTTCCCAGGACCTTGCATGCACGCCACTCACAGAGAACCGGGTTCCTCGGGCTCCTCCGCCCTGGCGTGGCCGCCCGAGACCGAGGTTCGACCCGGGGTGGGGGGGTGGCTTTCCAGACCCAGACAAAACGGCTGCGGATAACCGCCGCCAGCCCTGCGAGGAAACCCCTAGCGTACCGCGCCAGCCGTTTGGTCGCCATGGCACTCTTGAGTCCAACGGACGGAAGTCAGCAGCCCTCACTTCCGGTCCCTTTAAAAGCCGGCGCGGCAGAGCAGGCGGGAGCATTTCGAGCGGCGGCGGCGTTCGTCAGCGACCTGTGGGGCGTGTCTGAGGCGGTTCCCGACCTGGAGGGCGCTGACGGAAGCTTGAGAGGGGCGGGCAGCCTCGCTCCGCCCCCGACGCCCTTCAGGTAGTGTTTCCAACTGCGGGATGCCTTCGATGTCTGGTTCTCACTAAGGAAAATGTCTGTGAGGGCAAAGCCGGTAAACTGGTTTGAGCCGCTTCGAGGGAAAAAAGTTATAAACTGTTACTCCTCTCCCGCGCTCCGCGGTAGAGAGGCGGCGGGACGGTTTCCTGGTCACTGCGGGGTCCTCAGTTTCTGCTGATCTTTCCCTGCAGCCTGATGGAGATGGAGAGGATCCCCAGGAAAAGGAAGGAGGCCGGGAGCTCGGCCTTGGCTGCAGAGCAGGGTAGACCTCCGTGGGATCCCGAGGACACGCAGCCTAAGGCCAAGGTGAGCGCTGGAGAGCCCCAGCAGGCGTTCCGAAGTCGTCTGTGGCTCTGAATCACTTGCCTCCATTCATTTGAAAGGTCCCAGCAAAGGTTCACCTACTGACTTCACTGAACCCTGTTCTCTGATCTGTTATTAATAGGATAAATTACTAGCCGGGCGGTGGTGGTGCGTGCCGTTAGCCCAGCACTTCGGAGGTAAAGACAGCCACACATCTATGTGAGTTCGAGGCCAACGTGGTCTACAGAACGCGTTTCAAGAAAAGAAAAAAGCCAAACTGACTTAATGTCCGGTAGTCTTGTAGACTGGTACACAAAAAATTTATTAAGGTCTGTGTAACAGGAAATATTCCAGGAACATCCTCGTACATCTAAACAGAATTTTCAATTTCTATACAACTATATTCATAGTTGCCTAGATGCCTCTCAGCTGAAGAATGGATTAACAAATTGTAGTACATTTACACAATGGAGTACTACTCAGCAGTATTTTAAAGAATGACATCCTAAAATTTACAGGTAAATGGATGGATTAGGAGTATATCCTCCTGAGTGAGGTATCACAAGCCCAGAAAGATAGGCATGGGATGCATTTACTCATAAGTGAACTTTAGACAAAAAGCAAATACCCAAGCTGCAAACCACAACCCCTGAACATCTTGGGATCAGAAGGAACTTAAGAGAGACATCCAGAGATCCCCCTGTGAAGGGGAAATAGAGAAGAGCTTCTGAGTAAATTAGGATCATAATGGGGAGTGAGCAAGAGGAGGTGATGAGAGGAGATGGTTGAGTTAGACGAGCAACAGATGGAGAACAAAGAAATGGATATCTTGATAGAGGGAGACACTGGAGGGTTAGAAAGAAACCTGGTGTTAAGGAAACCTCCAAGAACCCACAAGATGTCTCTGGCTAGGACTTGAAGCAATAGTGGAGGGGGTGCCTAAACAGAGCTTCCCCTGTAATCAAATGAATGGCCACACTAAGTGTCATTATAGAAACTTCATCCAGCAATGGATAGAGGTAGAAGCAAAGATCCATAGCTAAGCACCAGGTCGAGCTCCTGGTCCAGCTGAAGAGAGGAGAGAGAGAGTATATTAGCTAAGGATCAGGATCATGAGGAGGAGACCCATAGACAGCTAACCAGAGCTATGGGAGCTCACTGACTCAGAAACAATCGCTGAGGAATTTTAATGGAAAGAAACTAAACTCTCCAAAGGTAGATGACTTTCAGATGGTGTGGGCAGTTTGTGGAGCCTCTTGCAGTAGGATCAGATGACATCCAGGAGCCCATTCCCTACAGAGGAACACCTAACCCAGCCTTAATACTGGTATGAGGGACTCAGACCTACCTCAACTGGAGATGCCAGATTGAACTTGTCCTCCTTGGGGAATGGATTGGGGAAGGCTGAGGGAGGAGTGGGAGGGACTGGGAGGAGGGAATCGAGGGGGAGCAGTGGTAAATATGGAAGAAAACCTTTTTAAATAAAAAAAAGTGGTTAATAGTAAACATTTAGTATTAGCTTAAAGCTATTGTATAAGTTAGGGGTTCCATTGATGTGATAAAACATCATAATTGCATGACCAAAAGCATCGTGGAGAGGAAAGGGTTTATTTCAGTTGCATGTGGAGATCACAGTCCTTTCTTTACTAAGGGAATGTCTGGCAGGGAAACTCAGGGTAAGACTCAGGAGGCAAGAACTGATGCAGATGTGAGGGAAGAGTGCTGCTCACTGGCTTGCTCCTCAGGACTTGCTCAGCCTTTATTATACCATGGGGGACTACCTGCAACAGGGAGAGGTACCACCCACAAGAGCTTTGCCTTTTACACTGATCTTTAATTGAGAAAGCAGCCACAGGCTTGTCTACAGGCCAGTCCTATAAAGGCATTTCCTCAGTTAAGATTCTTTCCTCTCAGATGACCAGCTTGTGTCATGTTAACGTAAAACTAGCCAGCACAGCCAGGAAGAAATTAGCAATAGTATCTGATATTAAGTATTTAAGGTATGTTGGTGGCTAACACTGATATATTGCACCAGCAGTCTCTCATAGGTCCTGTCAATAATCTCAAGAGATAGAATTATAGTTATTTTAAAGAAAGGAAGCTGAGTCTTAGAATGGTTAAAAAATTTGTCCAAGACTCTTAACTATAATATTCTGCTGTTTCCCAGGAAAAAATGAAAGTATTATCTCTGAGTTGTATAGGTGTTTATCTATTGTGCATTTTTTCACCTTTTCCTATTATCTGAGTCCTTTGTAATAAGCAAAGACCACCTTAGTAATCAGGCATAAGTTCAAAACCTTTAAGATTTTTAGTAGACAAATATATCTATTTTTAAAATTTTGCCTATTAGATAATACTAATAAATTGTCAAAATTAACTAAAGCTTTGGTTTTAGTTAGATGCCCCCCTTTTAGAACACCATTTATCATCCATTATCCATTCATCATATCCTTATAAAATAAGTAATTGACAAAGACTTTTTTAAAAATTTATTTAGCTTTATTTATGTGCATTAGTATGAAGGTGTCAGATCTCTGGAACAGGAGTTACAGACAGTTGTGAGCTGCCATGTGGGTGCTAGGACTTGAACCCCAGGTCCTCTGGGAGAACAGCCAATGCTCCCAACCCCTGAGCCATCTCTCCAGCACTGACAAAGACTTTTTAAAGAAAACAAGGAGCTTCCTTACATATTCTGTTGCCATAGGGTGATTCTGATTCTAATAGGTTAGATGCCACTGGTATGTGATTTGGTTACATTGTCCCTATTGTAACACTTCCACAGCTTGCAATTTGCAGTTTTGGCTTCAGCCAGACCACACCTGCATTGTTTGATCCCAGAGTTTAAAGAAGCCATCACTAAAACTCTAAACCAATGGTTCTCAACCTGAGAGTCAAATGACCCTTTCATGGAAGTCACCTAAGACCATTTGCATAACAGATATTTACATTCTGATTCATAATAGTAGCAAAATTACAGTTATGAAGTAGCAATGAAAATAATTTTATGGTTGGGGTCACCACAACATGAAGAACTGTATAAAAGGGTCTTAGCATTAGAAAGGCTAAGAACCACTGTCCTAAACCCTAGGGCAACACTGACAGCTGCAATGTTAGAATTATCTATCATATTTTTTCCTAGTGGATTAGAGTTCTTGAAAGCATGAATTGTAACCATCCTACTATTTTTAGCACACCAACCATGCATAATACACAAACTGTATCAATATTTATAAAATATTCTGCTAATGACAAGTATCTCTTTTAGACCTTTATTTTCAATTAAGGAAAACAATCCTTGTGTTTATATGTATATTGAAATAATCAGAAACTTGAATTTTTGCTTTTTATGAGCATTATGGTGTATTATATTCTAATTTGTCTTTCCAGAAAGCTCGCTTATCTGCCACTTTATTTGCTGAAAATTCTGAAGTATCCCATAGACAGCTGTGTGAATTGCTGAAGTATGCAGTTTTGGGTAAATCAGCTGTTCCTAAACTCAGGTATGAGATAAACTATGCCTAAACCAGAGGTTTCAAACTGGTTTGTAGCTTATTGATATTTGTTAGCCATTTAGTGTATCCAATTTTTTTTTAAATTAAGTTGCAGCTATTAGTAACTATTTGGGAATTTCTGTATAAAAATTCAGATTGGCGATTGCTTCAAAAGACTTAAAAATCTAACAACCATCTCTATTTTCCTACCAACATATTTGTCAAAGATGAGTGTGAATGTCAGTCTTTTTTTTTTCTTTCAGAGTGTCAGTTTTTAGATAAAGGTGTATATATTCTAGTGTCCCAACTGATATACTATAGTTTGCTTCCCCTGATGTGGACCTAATATAATTACATTAACTATTGTTTTCTTATTATAATATTATCTTAATAATTCTGGTTGGTCTTTTACTTCTCTTATAAAGAAAAAGATGATATGATATTTGAATGTTGTCAGTTATAATTAATGACTTATGAAAATTATATTTTTATGCCTGTCTTACTGAGAGTTTCTGTTGCTGTGATGAAAACCATAACCAAAGCAACTTGGGGAGGAAAGAGTTTATTTGGCTTATATTTCCATATCATAGTACATCACTGAAGGAAGTCAGGACAGGAACTCAAACAGGGCAGGAACGGGCAGGAACCTGAGGCTGGAGCTGATGAAGAGGTTATGGAAGAGTATTGCTTATTGGTTTGCTCATCATGGCTTGCTCAGCCTGCTTCCTTATAGAATTCAAGACTACCATCTCAGGGGTGGCTCCACTCACAATGGGCTGGGTCCTCCCTCCTCCATTAATCATTAATTAAGAAAATACTTATGGAGGATCTTTTGGGGGCATTTTCTCACTGAGATTCCTTCCTTTCAGATGACTCTAGCTTGTGTCAAGTTGACATAAATCTCACCAGCACAATACTCATCAAGCAATTAGTAGATGCACACATTTTCCTGGGGCAGGTTGTTATAAATTGTCTAGTGTTTTTTTTTTTTTTTTTTTTTAGGACCATCTTCTTTGTCAAGAAATACTGCCATATGGCAGGGCCTAGTGGTGGTATCAGCACTCAGGAGGCTGAGGCAGGCAGATCTCTGTGAGTTTGAGATCAGCCTGGATTATACAGAGTGTGTTTCAGGACAGCCAGAGAGCTATGTAGAGAAACCCTGTCTCAAAAAAACAAAAGCAGAAGGAAGAAAGGGGAGGGAGGGAAAGAGGGTAGGCCGACTGCCATTATTCTGAAGTCAGCCTTATTTGATGCTGGTTTAGGGGTTACAGAATATGTTGGAGATAAACTGTTATAAAATGAGCTCAGAGTTCTGATTTAAAAAAAATGTTCAGGTGGAAGGAGAACCAACTGCCATAGTTGTCCTCTAACTTCCACCCAGTCATACACACAAAATAAGTAAAGTTTTAAATAAACGTTAATTGCATTTTACTTTACATTTTATTTGATTATAACAAATATTTATCACAAAGACATTATATTCTTTGAAGTTAGGACTGTCTTTCAGTTATAGAGTCATACAGAGTCAGTGGCTGGTGAAAAGTTTTATTAGTTGTCAAGCATCCTTTTTTCCTTGTGTCTTCTGTGTGCCTGTAACTGAAGAGTATCATCTTAGCTGTGTTGGTTTGATTTTTTTCAACAGCTGGTGCCAACTTTTACACCAAAACCACCTAGACAACGTGGTGGTTTTTATTCTGAAGGGAATGAGTCAGCTACACTTCTACAGGTTCTATTTGGAATTCAGATTTCTCCGAAAGACATTCAGACATGTAAGATAAGAACATTTTGTATTAGAGGCTAAGTTAGAGCCTCCTATCCTGAGTCTAGGGCATCACTCTGAGAATGTTTCTCAGTAACCTAGTTAAACAAACAGGAAGGCAGAGAGGATATAGAGAGCAGAAGTACTAAGAGCTCTGCCTAGATTTGATTTGTCTGTGATTGTATTTGATAATTTAGCAAAACAGTTATTCTTCAATATAGCTTCTAGGTTGATTTTGTTTTATTTGTAATATGGAATTTTTATAAATTGCAAAATTCACATAAGATCTGTACCTCTCTTAAATCATAATATTGAGCATTGAGGTACATAACTGTAATTGTAACACTTGGCAGGCTGAGAAAAAAGAATTTGAATCCAACATGGGTGCAAGACCCTGTTCAAATTTGAATACAGTGTGGACTATATATATAGCAAGACCCTGTTAAAAAACAAGCAAACAAAAAGAAAACCAACCCAAGAAAAAAAATTCCAATTGGGTACCATTAGAATACTGTCTGGAGCTCAATAGCATCTGCCATCTAGAAAAAAAAAAGGCATGTGCTCTTTTGTCTCACAGCCTACTCTATTGTCCTCTGATCTGCTTGTCTGTATATTCCTGAAGACATTTGTGTCTATGAGCCCTAATCTCCATTGGTCTTGATTCTCTTTTGCTTCCATTTTATTGAGTACTTTTATATGCTCAGCCTTGTACTAAAATGCTGTTTATGGCCTTTAATGACTTATTGTCCTATAAGAATAATTTTATTTTATTTTTAAGAAAGTAACTCACAAAAGTTAACTAATAAATTGTAAAATTGGAATTTTAGCCCAGATGAGCCTGTAGCTAAAGCTTTCCAACTATTCACTCCCTATATCTGTCCTGTCTGACTGATATGCTGTCCAGTGAAATAAAAAAATTAGAAATCCTTGAAAACATTGAAGTTGGAAATTCTTCTAATGATGATTTTTTTACAGTGAAGAGAGGAAAAACTTCCAGGTGATGATTTTATGGCTTCTTTTACTTTCTCACTCTCTTTCATGTTAAGGAAACAGTTGTCATTTTATAGTACCAATACTTACAAGTCAGGACTTTTATGAAGGTCTGAACCAACACTGAAAGTCTAGATCTTTAATAGTATCTTGTTTGTTTTGAAGCATTTTAAAAAAGACTTAATATATTTTTCAGAAATTCAGCTTGCCTCCTCCCACATCTAATTTTCTATTTGATATCATTGGGCTGCAAAAGAGGAAATCAGCTAGAGGTTTTCTTAGGGCTATTGAAGGTATGATTTTAATTCTTGTTTGATGTTTGTAAAAAGATATCATAGATGTGGTTAAGTTTACTCTTGAGCAACAATAACAATAAAATCTTCAATTCCGATTAATTTAAACAAACAAGTGTCTTTTTTTTTTTTTTTAATAGAAAGAATTTTGAAGTGGGCAAACGCCCAGAGAGGTTAGACATCAGGAACCACTGTTCATGCTTCAGAAACTGGTTAAGTTGGGTAGCTAAGGTTATTTGGGTATCAGTAACATTGAAACTCAATTACTGTGAACAATTGCTCTCTGAAATCAATAAGACTTTGTACCTACTAGGATATATGTGGAAGGAAGGAATTACCTTTGCCTAATGAAAGGGACATGGATACTAGTCACATTGGAGAACAGATGGGAATTTAGTTGGTCCTACTTTTAGCATTACAGCTGTGACCTACAGTACAGTAGTTAGAGCGTAAAGATACATACCCACAATAGCAGTCTTGTTCAGACCTGGTTACATCCTGTTAACTGATTTTTACAAAGAAAGTCGTTTGTAGAATAGGAATTATCAAATTCAGTCACAGTAAAGGTAAATATTGTCCAATGGTACTTCTTTGTGTTCAGAAATAATAGTTAACTATATAATTGCACTGAGGAGACATAAAAATATAGATCAGGCTGTTCATCTCCTTTAGAACTGTGTTTTCTAGTTTCCTTTGTCCTATCTTCTAATTTTGCTACATTTTTATTGTTCTCCTTCCAGTAGATTCCTATGTCATATATGAAGCTCTATTTGATTTGGCATGCACTGTCATAAAAGAATCTCTGAATAAATCATAGAGTATCATTTTAAGATCTGAGGTTCAAACAAAGATCTTGAGCTGACAAAGCTGAAAGATACAGCATATTGTGGATGCTGAGGGGGAAAAAAGGAGGTAATAGTGGAAGAGGCAGCCAGGCATGCCACTTATTACCATGTCTGGCAGGCTTTGAGTTTGAGTAATGGTTTTATTCTGTAGTTATTAAAGAGCTAGAGGGGTTATGATTATTGCTCTGTTCTCTTAAGATTTTATTTTATTTTTTTCATCCTAAATATATTTAAGCATCCAAGGCATTCTTCATAGCTCTCTCATCTGCCTTTAATCTTTTCTTTGCAGTCTTCATCTGTTTTTCAAGTTTACCTGTCTGTTTTCTATAGATTACTACTGTGTCTTTGTCTTTAGATTTGAGTCCCAGATTATAGTCTGTCATTGCAGCAGTTGTCTCCTGGACATTGTTTCTTGGATATTCAACTTTATTCTCAGTTATATCATAGCTAAAAACTTACTTCATCCATAAATAAAAGGCTTCCATCTTCAATTTTCATGTTAGCCCTTTTCTTCTCTTTAGTCACCAGTCTTGAATTTTAGAGTTCCCTGTCTCCAATCTGCATGGTTCATTCCCTTTACTCTTATAAATCTCTACTCTGATACCATATTATCAGAGAGACAACCCCTGCCATATAAACATGATCATTGCCATTTTTCTTGTCCAGTAATCCCTCTCTCTCTGCTCCTTTTATCTTTAGTTCTTAGTTTTACTTGATATAATAAACATTTATTTATTTATATTTATATTATATTTATGGTTATAAACATGTTTCAATATTCTTTGTTCATCTACCCAACTTGAACTCGAATTCCATAGCAAATTTTATTGAATACATGGCTAGAATAATGCCAATAAGCACTGAAATATTTTTTTGATTGAGTTAGTTTATGTTTAACATTTCTTTTGTATACCTTTCTATACCTTTGGCCCTCTTTCCATAGGCTTTGGTTAATCTTTTTTGCTAGTATTACTGTAGAGCCTGTCTAATTTTGCACTGCTCTATTTTTCATAAGTATTTGAAGTTAATATTTCTTCAGATACTCTTTATATTTTGTTGTTTCCCTTCTCAGGAGCTTTTATTATTCTCCATCATGTACTGAGTGACGAACCAAGCTCAGACTCTTGACCCTGGCATACAAATGGCATATCACTTATTTTATCTCCCCTCTCAATTTGCCTCATTGATCTGTTTCTTTCTCATTGATCTGTCATTGGCAAGCCAAATTCTTTACATTTTGGTCTAACTTGGTGTGCCCCCTTCTACTATGATATATCTCTTTTGGGGCTGCAAGGACCAGATGTCCATCTTAATCAGAAAGGATAATGTTTGGAGGATATATGTTGACTAGAAAGCCAAAGCCATCTGAAAGCTAAGTGCCTCCATCAAAGAATCATTTGTCCCTTTTCATAGTATCAAACAGAAGAAGTTTTCAAAGTGGTTTGTTCTCTTTATATTTTAGTTGAAATTCTAGACACAAGCAGGTGTGATCAGCATAATTACCATTGTCCCACTTGAATGCAGTCCCATTTAACCTATTCACTGATCTCACCTGGTTCTGTAACAGACTGTTTGCTTTAGCAGATGGCAGGAGATTTGAGTAGATGAAGATAAAATGGCCTGTTTGAAATGGATAGCACTATAACTGGTCTCACATACCAAATGCTTTGATTCTGCTTTCTCAAGATTTGGCAGCTTGTTTCCTATTTTGAAGTGTCTTTGACCACTTTAGTCCTGAAGCACATTCTACCTTTACCTTTTTTAAAAAGCCTTATTGTTTTAACACATTTGGAATTGTCTGTGTTCTTTGTTTGTTCTTGTTTTATTTTTTGAGACAGTGTCTTACTATGTAGCCCAAGTTTGATTTGAATTTGAGATCCTTTGGCCTCCCTCCAAAATTCTGGGAACACATGTCTCACCATGCCCCCACACTTTTAAAGTTTAAGCTGTGTCATATTGTCTTTTGGCCTTCACCATGCTTAACCTGTATAAAAAGCATGCCCTGAGCCATTCTGCTGGCCCACCTTGAGATTTTATAGATTCTGATATACATTGCATTAACTTTGTTGTTTCAGGACCCTTAATTCCTGCCACTTTAAAACCCAACATCAACCTGCAGAATGACCCCATCATTCAAAAGTATGGCTGTGAGAAAGTGGGCTTGACTAGATGCCTTCTGACAGAAGAGGAAATGCAAGCATTTCACTTTCCTATAAAAGGTTTGCTTAAATTTACTCTAATACCACTAACTTCATTTAAATTTTTGTTGAAAATTATTTTTTATGGATGCTTTTGTGATAGCTTATTTATTCCATCTTGTTATATGGAAATATTTTTAGTGTGCTATGTGGAAAAATGATAATTTTAGGTTTTATGTAAGGTTATAAATATCAGCAAAATGTTTAATGAGAATGTTCATTTTGATTCTTTTTTTTTCATTTCTCTTTAGTATATTAGAAAGAATCATTATTTCTTTACATGTTAAGACTTTTCCAAGCTGAGGAGATGTCTCAGTTGATGCATAAGGGTCATAATTTGGATCCCTTATACCCATGACATGGCCCCTTATAATTCAGAGGTGGACACAAGGGATCCCTGCAGCAAGTTGGCTAAATTGTTAAGCTTGGATCAAATGAGAAACCTATTTTCAGTATATAAGGTATAAGTCAATCAAAGAAAACAAATGTTAACTCTAGACTTCAGGGACTTATGCTCACAAACATGGGAACATGAATACACCCAGGCACAATATATAAAGAAGACCAAAAAACTTTTTCATTATATCAAACACTCCTCATTGCCTGTATTTCATTTTTATTTTTATATTAAAAATATAATATATTCTGATCATAGTTTCCCCCTCCCAAAACTCTTCCCAGATCCTCTCTACCTTGCCATACACTCACAACTCCATGCTCTTTTCTCTCTCTCTTTAGAAAACAAACAGGCAAACAAACTGAACTAGCAATAGTAATAATAGTGATGATAATAAAATAAAACTCAAAAAACAGACATTTAAAAACACACACATGTATATACAGAAAAAAATCTATAAAAACACAAAATGAAAAGCTAAATACAAGCAAAAGGCTAGTAAGACAAAAATGCCCAAACCAAGCACTAAGAGACAAAAAGCATCTTCAAAAATACTATTGAGGTGTTTTTTTTTTGTTGTTGTTGTGTTTTGTTTTGTTGGTCATATGCTGCTGGACATGGGGCCTACCCTTAAGTATGGTTAATATAGCTATTATTTTTAAGAGAACTAATCTTTTTAGGAATAGGAACTCTTGTCTGCTTCCCCTGTCAGCTCTGGGACCACATCCGGTTTGAACCTGTGTTGGCCCTGTGTTTGCTGTCACAGTCTCTGTGAGTTCATGTTTTTAAATCATATTGTGTCTGGAAGACACTGTTTCCTTTGTGTCATCCACCCTTTCTTGCTCTAACAATCTTTTCATCTTCTCATAGCTCCCTAAGTTCTGAAGGGAGGTGGTTTGATGAAGGAAGACATGCCGTTTAGTTTAGGACTGAATGTTGCGAAGTCTCTCACTCCCTGGACATTGTCCAGTTGTGTGTCTGTGTTAGTTCCCATCTACTGCAAGAGGAAGTATGTCTGATGATGGCCAAGTGAGGTAGTGATCTTTGGGTATAGCAGGCATCATTTTATTGCTATGTTCCTTTAGCAGAATAGTAATATTTAGTTTTAATATTTTAGTTTTTCTCTAGGCCTGTATTCTATCTAGTCAGAGAGTGGTTGGTTATTCTCAGAACACTCGTGCCACTATTGCACCAGGGTGTCATACAGGTAAGTCACTTCTGTAGATCACAGAGTTTGGTGGATACCATTCTTCTTTGGTAGTATAAAGAGTGCTTTCCAGTACCTTGATCACCAGTCAATAGAGATAAAGGCTCTAGTTAGGCACCATCTGGGCTTCTCAGGGCATTGTCTCCCCCCATTTATTTGGTGGCTCCATTTAGATTCCTTTCATATGCATACATATTTTAAGATACTTTTACAATGTTAGATTTCCATATGGCCCTTAGTTTTAGCTGCCCCTTCCCATATCCCCTCCTTTACCCTTCTCTTCCATCTCTCTCCCAGCTTAATCCTTCGGTGCCAATCCCCAACTATCTCTCCATAATTATATATTCTATTTTCCTTTCCTTTCCCTCCCTCCAGTTAGTCTCATACTTCATACCTAACCTTTGTGGTTATACAAATTGTAGCACACTTATGGAATGCTTAAAAGTTAACATTCACATATAAGAGAAAATATACAATATTTGTCTTTTGGGATCTGAGTTACCTCATTCATGGTTACTACCTAGCTCTATTTACCTGCATATTAGTAATTTACATTTTTAACAGCTGAATAATATTTCATCATGTAAATGTCCACATTATCATTATGCAGTCAGTCATTGATGGACATCTAGACTATTTCCAGTTTCTGGCTATTATGAACAGCCTACAATGAACTAGATGAGCAGATACTTCTCTGGGAGGATATAAAGTCCCAAGAATGGTACAGCTAATCTTGAGATAGATTTAGTCTCAGCTCTCTGAGGAACTGTTGCACTGATTCCCACAGTGGCTATACAAGTTTGCACTCCCCTTAGCCTACATCTTTGCCAGCATGAGCTGTCATTTTTTTTTAGTGATTTTGGCCGGTCTGACTGGTATAAGATGAAATCTCAAAGTAGTTTGACTTGTATTTCCTGGATGACTAAAGATATTGAGCACGTAAGTGTTTCTCAGCCAATTGTTTTTATTCTTTTGAGAACTCTCTGCTCAGTTTTGTATTTTTAAGCCCATCTTAATTGGCCTGTTTATTTTCTTGATGTCCAGGATTTTTTTCTTTATATATTTTAGATATTAACTTTTATCAGATATGTAATTGGTAAAGATCTTTCCCCATTCTGTAGCTTCCTGCATTGCCTGAATGGTTGTCTTTTTTTTCTGCACAGAAACTTTTCAGTTTCAGATCCCATTTATTATTTGTCTTAGTGCCTGTGTTATTAGTGTCCTGTTCAGAAAGAACTTTCCTGTATCAAGACTATTCCCCAGTTTCTCTTATTAGATTCAGAGTATTTGGACTCATGTCAAGTTCCTTTATTCATTTGGAGTTGAGTTTTGTGCAGAGTGATATATATATATATATATATATATATGGATCTATTTGCATTCTTCTACATGCAGTCATCCAGTTTGATCTCAAAACCATTTGTTGAAGATGCTATCTTCTTTCCAGTGTGTAATTTTGGCTTCTTTCTCAAAATTCAGGTGTTCATAGATATGTGGACTTATGTTTAAGTCTTTATTCCACTGATCAATGTGTCTGCTCTTATGACAGTACCATGCTGTTTTAATTACTCTGTAGAACATTTAATTGCTCTATAGTGCAACTTGAAATCTGGCATGGCGATACATACTTTCAGCAGTTCTTTAACTATTCAAGATTGTTTTTATCTATCCTGGTTTGTGTGTGTGAGTTTACATATGAAGCTGAAAATTATTTTTTAAATTTTTGTAAAGAAATGTGTTAGAATTTAGATGGAGATTGCATTTTTTACTGTATTTATCCTCTTGAACCATAAACATGGTTTCTTTCTATCTTCTGATATCTTCAATTTTTTCTCAAGTATAAAAGTTTTTTAAGATTTTATTGTTATTGTTTTTGTTTAAAGATTTATTATTCATGTATGTGTATGGGTGCATTGTCTACATGTATGTCTGCACACCAAAAGAGGGCATCAGATCCAAGCTGCTGTGTGTGTGCCAGAAATAATTACTCAGGATCTCTGGAAAAGCAGCCAGTGCTTTTAACCACTAAGCCAACCTCTTAAATTTTTTTATTATTATTATACAAATCTTTTCACTTGCTTGGTTAGTATTATCTCAAGTTTTGTTTTGTTTGTGTGTTTGAGGCTATTGTGAAAGGTATTGTTTCCTTGATTACTTTCTCAGTTTGTTTGTGTCAGTTGTATATCTTGATTTTTGTGTGTCAGTTTTGTATCCTGTATTTGCTGAAAGTGTTTATCAGATATAGAAGTTTCCTGGTAGGTTTTTTAGGGTCTTTTATGTATAAAATTTATCACCTGTAAATAAAGATACTTTGACTTCTTCCTTTTCTATTGCATTCTCTTGGTCTCCTTCAGTTGTCTTAGTGCTTTGGCTAAGGCTTCAAGTACTATATTGAATAGGTATGGAGAGTGTGGACAACCTTGTCTTGTTTAATGGAAATGCTTTGAGTTTCTCTCCATTTATGTAGATGATGTTGCCTGTGGGCTTGATGTAAATTGCCTTTATTGCATTGAAGTTTGTTTCTTGTATGCCTAGTCTCCCCAAAGCTTTTATTATGAAAGGGTATTGGATAAAGGTTTCTGCATCTAATGAGATGATCTTATGGATTTTTGTATTTCACTCTGATTATTTGATGGATTATGTTTATCAATTTATATACCTTGAACCATCCCTGCATACTTGATTATGGTGAATGATGTTTTTTGGTGTGTTCTTGTATTCTGTTTGCAAATGTATTACTGAGAATTTTTGTATCTGTGTTCATAAGGAGTATTAATCTATTATTTTCTTTCTTTGTTGAGTTTTTTTAGGAATCAGAGTGATTGTAAAAAAATGTTAGGAAATGCTCCTTCAGTTTCTATTTTGCAGAATAACATGAAGAATATTGGCATTAATTCTTTTTTGAAGGTCTGGTAGAATTCTGTGCTAAATCCATCTGGCCCTGGGCGTTTTAGTGGTTGAGAGACTTTAATTACAGCTTCTGTTTCACTAAGGGTTATAGGTGTGTTTAAATTGCTTATCTGATCTTGATTAAACATTTATTTATAGGTCATATGTATCAAGAAATTTATTTAAGGTTCCACTTTGGTGGAATACAGATTTTTATAGTATATCCTTATGTTTCTCTGGATTTTCTTGGTGTCTGTTGTATGTCCCCCTTTTTGTCTCTAATTTTATTAATTTGGATCTTCTCTGTGTGTCTTAGTTAATTTGGCTAAGGATTTATCAGTCTTACTGATTTTTCTCAAAGAACCAACTCTTCATTTCATTCATTTTTAAATATTGTTTCTATTTTGTTGATTATAGCTCTGAATTTGATTATTTTTTGCTGTCTACTCCTCTAATTATTTAGGGCATTATTCTTTTTGTTCTAGAGCTTTCAGGTGTGATGATAAATTGCTAATCTTCAATATCTCCAAACTTTTTATTTAGGCACATAGTCTTCTATGAATTCACCTCTTAGAACTGCCTTTTTTGAGTCCCATAGGTTTGGGTATGCTGTATACTCATTTTCATTAAATTTTAAGATGGTTTTTAATGTTTTTCTTAATTTCTATCTTTATCTGTTTTATTCAGTAAGTGAGTTGTCCAGTTTCTATGAGTGTGTACATTTTCCATTGTTGATATCCTGCTATGATTCATCACTGTGGTGAATAAATCTCTTTCCTATATTCACTTGCTTTATTTAGAAAAACAAAATGCCACATGGAGTCATTTGCATAAGTTATTATTTCTCTCCTAGTACCTACATGGGAACTGTCCAATAACTTTGGGTTTAATTCTTTCTCATAAGAAGAAAGAATGTTTGCTTTGTAACAACCAGGAAGTCCAGGTCCCAGGTCCCCTAAAACAGCAGCCTACAATATTCATTACAATAGATGGAGAAAAACTTAACCAGGGAGGTTGCCTATTGTTTATTCTTTATAATTCAAGTAACACAGAGAAAGTTCCCAATAAATATGTTCAGTTTCCCTGCATCTTCAGAGTGGTGTTTATTATGTCCAATAAATACAATAGATAGCATCAGTAAGCTGGATGTGTTGGTGCACACCTTTAATTGTAGCATGCAAGAGGCAGAGGCAGGTAGGATTCTATGAGTTCACTCTTGGACAGCTGGGGCTGTTACACAAAGAAATGGGAGGGATTGGGTGGATAGCGCCAGTAAATATTTACTTTCTTTTCTTCCTAGGTTCTCCTAACTGTGAAAACTTCATTCTTACCAAGTGTAATGGTTCTATAACAGATAGTAGTCCCCTCTTTGGACTTGACTGTGAAATGGTAAGTAATGCCTTGATTTCTTGGAATATTTAGTAAACTATGGTATAAAATGATTTCTTGAGTTCAATGCACCAGTGAACTCCTGCCTTTTAGTTTAAATAGCTGAAGGTAGCCCCCTTTAAAAACCAAAAAAACTTGGATCCAAAAAACTAAATAAAAAGTTAGTCTTAAGTTTTCTAAGTAATTTCTGAGTTTAATCATGTTTTAGACATTACTGAAAAGATTGGTTTTTTGGACAGATATTCTATTCTGTGGCTGCAATGAAGACTCTGCCTTAATTACTATGTGTGTAAGTTTTGCACATTGAAGATTAGAAATAGGATTTCCCTACTAATTTAGTAATTCTTCAAAAGACAAGTGGATCCTTTTCCTGTAGTTTTGGCAAATAGTTTTGATTCTCGTTAGTTTATATACTGGCCTTGGCTGGTAATGGCTGTCACTTTGTATCCTCTAACCCCTCTCTGCCTTAGTTTCTCTTCTTACAGAGTGGGTAGTAATTCAGGTTATGCTATAAATTTAGAGTGTGCTTAGTAAAAGTGGTGTAATATAACCTGTTGATGGTAAATACAATTATGATTGATACTGTTTTTTCCTTTAAAAAAATACGTAAAACAAGATCTGCCAGTATAGCTCAAGTTGACTTTTGAACTTTTTGATCTTGCCTTAGCTTCCCTAGCCATTCATCTTCAAAAAAAAAAAAAAAAAAAAAAAAAAAAAAAAAAAAAAAAAAAAAAAAAAAATTCAGAGCAATTGTATTGCGTTGTATCTATTAAACATAATGTTCAGCAAATACCCTAGCTTCAGTTTTATTCATACTAGATCCTTTAGTAAGCAAGCATCTCTGCAGTTGCTGGCAGCAGTCTTCGTACTTGAGACAGTGAACATAATAAAGGGAAGCAATAGCTTCTGCAGTTCAGCAGTATTTTGTCTTTTAGTGCCTTACATCTAAGGGGAGAGAACTAACACGCATCTCACTGGTTAATGAAGGAGGCCATTGTGTTATGGATGAACTGGTCAAACCTGACTTCAAGATTCTCGACTACCTTACTAGGTATTCTTTTCTTTATTTCTTGTTTTTCTTTTCTTTTTGGTTTTCTGAGACAGGGTTTCTTTGGGTAATGTTTCTGGCTGCCCTGGAACTTGCTCTGTATACCAGGCTAGCCTTGAGCTCACAGAGATCTATCTACCTGCCTCTGCCTTCCAAGTGCTGCGATTAAAGGCGTACGCGATAACCACCCAGTACTAGGTATTCTTTACCTTGCCCATTTCTTGATCTTACTATAACTACCATTTCAGAATGGAATATAACTTAATAGGAATGGCCCATAGCTTTGGCTACTTGAGTTTTATCTATTTATTTTTCACATAAAAGGCTAAGTCAATACCTGCACATATTTTAATACTGAAATTGCATTATCAGTGTATAATACGTTTACCCTTGTTCTTTTCATTTTACTGTAATGTCAGCAGAATATTATCTGCAATTGAATTTTAGTATTTGTAAACACTTACTTGGCAGTCAGATGATCTTAATGCTTACTTATCTTGACTCTCCAAACAAGTGTATTCCATACCAGCAATTTGAAGTCCTAAATTTAGTCTGTGCTCCACCTCCCTTCTTAAGATAGGGTCTCACTATATATAGCCTGCTGTCTTTGTTAGAGTTCCTATTGCTATGACCATGACAATTCTTACAAAGAAAATCATTTAACTGGGATGGTTTACTTGAATTTAGAGGTCTGTTATCATCATGGTGTGAAACAAGGCAGCATACGGGCAGACATAGTACTGGAGCTGAGAGTCCTTACATCTTGATTAATGGCAACAGGAAGTGAATTGTCTGACTGAGCCTTGCTGGAGCATATCTGAGACCTCAGAGCCTGCCTCTACAGTGATAAGGAGAGCACACTTCCTACTAGTGCAACTCCCTTTGTGGGCCATTCTCTTTCAAACCACACACCCAGCTTGGTGTTAAGTAGATCATTCTCTGCCTCCCAATAGCTGGGTTAAAGTTATGTACCACCATACCTGGTTAGTTTTAGTCTTTTTAGTTTTTCAAAGATTAGCATAAAACTTCAGGAGTACTTGGTGACTGGGCAAAGAAAAAATTCAGTGAAACGTTACTTTTGTTGACTGAAGTTGTACCTATGCATTCATGTTTACTTAAGCATAACAGACCATATTAATGATACAGGCTGTTCTATTAACAGACCTGATAATTAGATAGTACTTCTAGAAAATAAATCATATGCAGCAAAAAAATATGTGGATGCATGTTTGTTACAGTATTGTAAAAGGATGAGAATACAATGCAAATGTCAAATTAGATGATAAGCTTTTAAACTGCAAAATAGAATCTCTTACCATTTAGAAGGATATGCTAAAATTTATTGACATTCAAGTTTAATCACAAAATAGCACATATGAAATATATCTTTAAATGTATATATGCCAAAAATATGGAAGGATATTTACTAAAATGAAAAAAATTATAATCTGTGGATAATGAAGTTATGGCTATTTTTAATTTTTTTGTTTTATTTTTGAGATTGTATTTTAATTCTAACATTTCTCCTTTCCTTTCCTTCCTCTCTACTTTCCTTCAAATTCTTGGTCTTTTTTTTGCATCAATTGTTACTGATAGATGCATATATGTATTTGTATATACATTTAAATTCTCAAATATAACCTGTTGAGTCCATATAATGTTACTTGTAAGTATTTTTTCAAGGTTATCTGTTTGGCACTAGACAACCAATCCATACATAAGCTGTTCCCTGGAGATGGCCACCTCTTCCACTTCTGTAGGAGGAATATTTCTGTGTCCCTGCAATCATTCTCACATAACCACAAGAAAGCTAATTATAAATTCTTGGTCAATAGTTTGGGCTTGACTCCAGCAGCTCTTACAACTTAACATTAACCCATTTTTATTAATGGCATTACCTCTCTATCATCTTGCACCTTCTGTTTCCTCTCCATGTTTGGCTAGTGATTCCTCTGACTCTGCCCTTCTTCCCAGTGTTCTGCTCCCCAAATCCTGCAGAGCTATTGGCCAATCAGCTTTTCATTAACAATGAGAGCAATACATATTTACAGTGTACTAAGATTGTTGCACCAAACATCTGTAGCTTTACTCATTTGTCTTTTGTTTAGGGTTGAGGCCTCATGCATGGTCTTTTCCCTGTGCAGTCTGGCATGTTCATTGGTGTCTTCTTGTTAAACTCACTGGGCAGTCATGTTGACAAGACTTTATGGGTACAACTTCTGATATCACTCATTCTCACATCACATATTCTCACAGAAAAGTTCCTAATTGGCTCTTATAATCTTTCGCCCCTCCCTGCTTCCACAATGTTCCCTAAGCCTTAGATGTGGGAGTGTTTTGTAGATGTATCCATTGGGGATTGGGTTCCACAACTCTGCATTATCATTGGTTGTGGTTTTTTGTAGTGGTCTTTGTCTGTTACAAAGAGAAGATTCCTTGACTGGGGTGAAGACTACACTTATCTGTGGGTGTAAGGACAAATGTTTATAGATTTTTGTTAGGTATTATGCTGGTTTAGTAAATTAGTGGTTGTAGATTATTTTCCACTAACCATGATATCACTAGCACTGAATAGTTAGTTATATTTCCACTGCCAGGCATGCTATTCCTCTAGCTGAGTGTGTCTTAAGCCTAATTAGAGAACAGTTGATTACCACCAAAGTCTGTATGGCACTACTGCACCCATAGAGTTATCCTGTCATGCTTTTTGTTGATGTGGTTCACAAGCATAGCAACAACAAGTTTGGTTGCCTCTCACCTTTAGAAGCTTGCATGTACCTTCTGGTGCCATGAAAGCTGGGGGTGGGGGGTGGGGCACTAATTAGCTTAGTTTTAGCTCAGGGGCTTCTGGGCCCTGTTTCTGAAGTGCATAATGTCTTTAGCCATAGGGACTTACTTCTATCTCAGGGGTGACCAAGGACAGCAACAATAAGCTGTATGTTATGGGAGTCTCTTAGACAGTCTTGGCTAAGAACTTAAAAGAGGGCTTCTCATATCTGGCATTGGGTTTTTGTTAGGTGGTCTTGGCTCTTGGAGAGAGCACCTTCAGCCCAAATGAGAAAACTTATATTTATATCCTGAATTATGTGGACTGAAGGTTGGTTGGTTGGTTGGTTGGTTGGTTTGTTAGGTAAATAATAGGCTGGTTCCTTGTGGCCTTTGCATCTGTCCATATTATTATTTTCTCCCTTCCCACCACTAAGGAGACCTCCTGTTTTCCATTTCCCCTATCAGATCACTTGTACCCTACCATTCCCCTTTACCCTCTTTCCATCCAATTCTGTATTTACATCTTTTTCCTACTCCATGGAGCCCCCTACCCACCACCTTTTATTACCCTGATGAGATTACTTGTACTCAGTTATTCCCCTTTGCTCCTCAACCTCCCTGGGCTAGCAATAGTCCCATTTTACTCTCCTGTTTCTGTAGTTACTACAGGCTATGTACTCAACATCTGAAGATGTGGATCTAGGAGTTTCCAGTAAGAGAGATTATGCAATGTTTGTCTTTCTGGGTCTGGGTTACCTCACTCAATGAGATCTTTTCTAGGTCCATCCACTTACCTACCTCCAGAATTCATGATTTTATTTTTCTTTACAGCTGAATAGTATTCCATAGTGTATGTGTACCACATTTTCATTAGCCATTTGTCAGGTTGTTTCCATTTTATAGCTATTGAATACAGCAGCAGTGAACATGGCTGAGCAAATATCTATGGAGTAGGATTCAAGTCCTTTGGGTTTATTTCAAGGAGTGGATAGTGGTCATTGGTAGGTTTATATTTTGCTTTTGAGAATTCTCCACACTGGTTTCCACAGTGGCTCTAGCAGTTTGCAGTCCCATCAACAGTGAATGAAGGTTTCCTTTCCCCACATCTCCTCTGGTATTTGTTGACTGTTGTTGATATTTGCTATTCTGACTGGGGTAAGGTGAAATCTCTTTGATTTTATTTTCCTAATTGCTAAGGCAGATGAACATTTTTTTAAAGTTCTTCTGAGAGTTCTCTATTCAGGTCCTAGGCTCATTTTTTTGAATGGGTCATGTTTTTGGTTTTGTTGTTGTTTTGTTTTTTTACCCTTTATTTTTTGAGTTTTTTTTGTATATGCTGAATATTAAACCTTTGCCAGATACATAGCTGGCAGAGTCTTTCTCTTATTCTATTGGCTTCCTCTTCACCCAGCTGATTGTTTCTTTGACTCTGCAGAAACTGTTTAGTTTGATGAAGTTCACTTTGTCAGCTGTTGGCCTTAATTCTTGAGCAAATGGAGCCCTGTTCAGGAACTCCTTTTCTACATCTACATCATGTAGAGTACTGCTCATGTTTTCCTCTAGAAGTTTATGATTGATTGTTTTAACTTCTCTTCTTATGTGGATCTTCATATTCTATAATAGATGTATATTAAGTACAATTTTTCAAAAATTAAAAAGCTAATATTTAAGTTTGTCTATTTTTTTCTCTTTATTAAAAGTTTTTCAGGAATCACGAAGAAGATTCTTAACCCAGTGACAACCACACTCAAAGATGTACAGGAGCTGTTAAGACAACTGCTTCCTCCTGATGCTGTGTTAGTGGGCCATTCCCTAGACTTGGACCTCAGAGTACTAAAAGTATGTATCTGCTTGAGGACTTCACTCTCTAACCAAAAGCATGTTCCATCTACCCAAGATGTAAAGACTTGAGCTTTGCACTCCTGCCCCCTTCCCTGTTTTTTCTTTAGCATAAGATACTATTTATTTATTCTCTTTCCTCCTCAGATGATACATCCATATGTTATTGATACCTCATTGCTTTATGTCGGAAAGCAGGGCAGAAGATTTAAGCTAAGGTTCTTAGCCAAAGTTATTTTGGGGTAGGTTTATACATGTTATAATGTTGTCCTGATATATTATACCTGAATTAATATTCGTTATCCAACTCACTGTCTGTTGTCTCTCTTCACTTATAAACATTACCCCCGCTAATTCTTAGGAAATGAAGAAATTAAGGGAAAACAGTTGGACCTCATAGGATAGGCATGTAATCTCAGCTATTTTGAAGGTAGGGGTAGAAGATTCTCAAGTTCAAGGATCTCCTGGTATCTAAAGTGAATGTAAAGCCATCTTGGGCAACTTAGTGAGACACTGTCTAAACATTAAAAGTTTAAAAACAAACATATTTGGGTGGCAAGATGACTAAATAGGTAAAGGCACTTGTTACCAAGCCTTATGACCTGTGTTCCATCCCTGGGAGAACTTACTCCCATAAATTGTCCCCTAAACAAATACACATGCATTGTACATGCCCACAAACATAAACAAATGTAATTTTAAAAAATTTTAAAGGAAGTTAGTGAAGAAAATTTGCAAATTACTTGTAAGGCCTTAGGTTCAGTCCCAAGTACCATGGTCAAAATGTAGCATACTTATATTGAAAATATCTTGTAGTTTTGAAGCACATAGTGCATGTTCATTATAACATAGTTCAAAATGAAAAGAAAATTGTAGAGGACTGACTAAATTACAGTCATCTGTTATTATTCAAAGAAATGTAACAAATCTGTGTATGCTAATGTGGAAAACACTAAGATATTACTTAAAGTAGAGTTACTGAGTAGGATCTCTATATAGATATTGATATAATAGATTTGATGTAGTATGTACAAATATAGGCATACTTAAGATTTTCAGAAACAAGATATTTAAATGTATAGATGCATATGAATAAAAACTGCCTGGATGGAAATTTAATTGTTGATACATCTAAGAGTGGGCTAGAAACATCATTGACTAATTTTTGATTCCTGTAGTATATTTCCTGTAATCAAAGCCATTCCATGTTATTCTGGATGTTCAGCACTTCTCTTGAGGCCTGGTACTTGAGTGGAGAAAAGGAATCTTGATGGTTGTGATTTAAATCTGATTATTTCAATGGTGAAACTTTATATACTGTGATTAAGAGAAATAATCTTTAAAAGTATTTTCAGATACATGCATTTCATCTTCATTTCTAGGAAGGATATACAGTGTCCAGACAAGCTTGGTCATGATACCATAGAAGATGCTAGAACAACTCTTGAATTAGCTCGGTATTTTCTTAGGTATGGGCCAAAGAAGGTTAGTATTTTTGACCAGTATCTTTGGCTTTCTTAATATTATGGGAATGGATTAGATATTCATAGATAATTTTTTCTGTACAAAACTATAAATGTGATTAAAGTTAGAATTAAGATCCATATCACTAACATGATATACTAAGTATATACAGCCTCTGAAGTTGGGCTTATCTATTTCTAAATGTAGGCTATATACAGTACCTAATTATATCAACTATCAGTTGCTCTGAATAACTTGTTTCTAAATCTGTAAAATGGAAATATGTAGTTTGCTGGAACAGTATTGAGTGCAGATAACTATATATAAAGCTCTTAACACAGTGCATTGAATATACTGAGCACCACACTGGTGATGATGATACTGATGCTGTTTATGGTAATTATAGTGCTCTCTAGGAGTAGGTCATTTCTTAAACAATTCAGTGGATATAGATTTGAAAAGGACAGTTTCTGAAAGACTTTGTGAAATTTGTGTTGGTGGTTTTATTGAGGCACTGTCTTGCTGTACACCCAGCTGGCCTATAACTTAGTGTGTAGATAAAGTCCAGACTGGCTTCAAATTTGTAGTGATTCTACCATTTCCTTCCAAGTGCTAGGATAAAAGACCTGAAGGGACAAAGATGTGAGGGACAGAATTTTGATTGGAGGTTAACTGTAAAGAAAAGGTAAAGATTTGTAATCAGATAATAGTACAGCCTTCTCTTTGGAGGCTGAGCCTGACAGACCCTGCAGATCAACTCTGCTCTTTAGGAGAAGAAAAAAAATAAAAGATCAAAGAAGGGAAAGTATGAGAGAAAACTAAGCAGTACCCAGCTGTCATGCCAGATTGGTACTGAGTATTAAATAAGAGTGGAATCAACATTATGGGTGAGAGTTGCATGGAGAAAGACAATATGAAAACTCTGACGGTTGGGGCTCAACGTTGAATCTCAACATTTCTTGGCTCTCAGAAACCCATGCCACCTCTGGTAGTTCCTCTGTGATAAGAGGTCTTACTCTCCTCTCTGGATCTTTCTTTCGATGATTGAATTACAAGTGCTGGTTCTGTTTGTAGGCAGTATTGTAGAATTATTTCAGTCTCACTACAAAGTACTTAACAAATACTAGTAATCCCTTGTGTGTTCTTTCAACTTTGGGGTTGTGAATTATGGTCCCAACTCTTCCAATATCTAGTGGGCTACTTGGGAGTCTTAGTTGTCTGTGAAGATAGTGTAGGAGTTTCTGTCACAAAATTCCCCTGATTCATAGAGTTCCTTACTGCTCTGTCCAGGGTGGAGTTTACTGAGAGTCTCAGATTCAGACTCATGTCACTGCTGCTGTACTCTCTACAGTCTGCAGCCTGGGGTCTTTCACTGATCAAGATGCTGCATTGTGTTCCAAGTTATGCCCTGTGCTTTTCCTAAGGTCTTGATGGATTCTTTGATTTAAGAGACAATAGCAGTGGTAGTGGAATGATGAGTGTTACAGAGTTCTTGAGTTTTAGACCCCTTACCGCTCTGGAGCTATCTGTGGGTTGCTGAGGCATTGACCTATGCTGATGGGATTATGAAAACTAGGTTCAGCCTTTGCCAACTCTTTCCTGCTGCCCAGTATTCTCATCACTCACTTCTACAATTGAAATCAGTTCTTCCTGGAGCCATGAATCCATTACCTGCCTACTGGTCATGGTGAAGCTGCCTTTGCCTCTCAGTGTGTCAGCTCCTCTTAAGGCAACTGACTAAATTGCACCTCCTTTGGTCTTTAAGAATGGTTATGAGGTTTTTTTTTTTTTTAAGTTTTTGTATTTTTATTATACATCATACAGAAGAGGGCACCAGATGTCATCATAGATGGTTGTGAGCCACCATGTGGTTTCTGGGAATTGAACTCAGGGCCTCTAGAAGAACAGTCAGTTCTCTTAACCTCTGAGCCATCTTTCCAGCCCCCGTTATGAGTTTTTAACAGAGTTTACTAGGATACATGTTCTCATAGAGGAGCTCAGCAGTGGCTCCTCTGGGAATGGTGGAACACAGGGAGACTCTAAATAGGTTGGCATTTTATTTTGTTTTGTCATTTAGATTTAATTTATGTATATGAATGTTTTTGCCTATGGTTTTGTCTGTACCATGTGCATGGCTGGTGCTGGTGTAGGCTAGAAAAAGGATGGCATTTCCTTTTTGGAAGGGAGTTATAGATGGTTGTGAGCCACCATGTGGGTGCTAGTTACTAAACCCAGGTTCTCTGTAAGAACTAGTGCTTTTAACCATTGAGCCATTCACTGAACCCCAAGATAGGTTATTTTTTAAAAATTGTGTCTCACTTCCCAAGTAGACTCCTACTTTATGAAGAAGGAAAAATAACAATTAGACTTTTTAACAATTTTGTATTAATGTATTGATTTTTTTGATGTTACAGTAAAAGTCATTGTTTTTCATTTCTAGAAGTTACATGTTTTCAGAGAAATACATTTTAAGAGACTGAGTAAGAAATGATGATCCAAAATTGCCATCACTTTTCACTCAGCCTCATTTTGCTCTTTTAAACTGTGTTCATGGAACAGTAGTAGCTGCTGCTGACAGATTTCTAGTTTTGGCTAAGTAGTCATAAACTGTCTGATACTACTGAAGCCATCTTGTGCCTGATGCATGGCACAGCCATAGTTCTAAAGAAGCAGAGAATATCATTTAAATGGACTTTTTTTTTTCACCTCAAATTCTGTACAAGAACTTAAAATGGTTTTTACCACCTTGTTTTCTTATAGATTGCAGAACTCAATCTGGAGGCACTAGCTAATTGTGAGGAACTGAAAGCAGCCGGTCAAGAACCAGGAAACAAGGGAGGAGCTACTAAGTGCCCAAATATGAGGTGATGTTTTCTATTTCAAATAAGAACAAAGGAAAATAAAAGACATACTTTCTAGTTTTCTGAATATGACCAATGTCTAAAATAATATTTTCCACTTAAAAAAACAAATAATTGAACTAAGGGTTATTAGAAGAGATGATAGATCCTGTAATCTCAGAACTCAGGAGGTAGAGGCAGATGATGTCTCTGTGAGTTAGAGGCCAGCCTGTTCTACAGAGCGAGTTCCAGGACAGCAAGCTCTATACTGTGAGTGGGTAATAGAATGCTAGACTCGTTGGTATTTTTAAGTTAGAAAACTCAGCTTGTAGTGTTTAATGCAGATTGGAGAAACACTCACATACACACTCAGAAAGGGTTATATTTCAGACCATAGTGAGTGTGTTAGATCGATAGACTGTGGCTTAAATCTTGATAAATAGCTTTTGGTATATTTCTTGTTCATTTTCTTTCTTGTTCTGGAATTGCCATCTAATTTGATTTTCTGCATTGATGAAAATATTCTGGAGAGTGTGGAAACCACTAATCACATATGATTAATGCAGTTGATTAACTGGACTTAATTTAATTTTAATTAAATGTGTATAGCTAAATGTTGCTAGTGACTGTTATATTGGACAGCATTATAGGTACAAAACTTAACTAGCAAGTCATAACCTAAAAATTACTATTCTTATTTTATTTCTTTACAGTGTTTTAGAGTGCCTGGACTCAATAGGTCAGAAACTCCTTTTCTTAACCCGGGATACAGATGAACTTTCTTCTTCTAGAAACTGTCAAACTATTAAGTGCTCATCAAATAAAGAGGTGAATGATCTATTGTAACTTTGTAGTACGTATTCACAAAAGAGGAAAATGTAACCCTTTGTGCGACCCAGGAAAGTGCCAAGAACTTTGCACCAGTAACCCTGGCTAAAATGAGCAAGTCTAGTCTCTGTCTCAAAGCTTTCATGGAGCACTGTTAAGTCTATTACTTCATAGGAGTAGAGCTACCAGCTGTCATTGTCTGTGTCCAGGGACATGCACACCACTTAGAACTTCTGTTTCTGGTATATGTGGATGTTTGTTTTGGAGTTTGGCTGTATCTTTTTATATTTTCTCTGTCATTTTTCTGTGTTTGTGCAATATGAGCCCCAGTATTCATTTGTCTTTTCTACCTACCCAGCACTGGGTTTATAAATACACTGCCATTTCTGGCTTTTTATTTTTGTGGGGCAAACTCAGGTCCTTGTACTTGCTCAGCAAGCTGTTTACCTCCTGAGCCCATGAAATGTTCTTTTATTTGACAATTTATTTGGTATAATTTTTTGGTATGTATATGGGTATTTTGCCTATGCCTATGTCTGTGTATCCGTGCCTAGTGCCTATGGAGCCCAGAAAAGGTATAAGATTCCTAGAGACTGGAGTTATAGGTAGTTTTGGGTTCCCATGCGAGGGCTGGGGAGGTGAACCTAGGATGTCTAGAGGAACAGCCAGTGTTCATAACAACTAAGCCACCATTTTAGTTCCACTTGTTTAACATTATTTTATACATATACACACACAAACTTAAGTGTTCATGTGTGTGTATAGCCCACCTATTTAGTGTTGTTCATATGTGTTTAGGGCTTGACCAGTTGGAATTTGATAACCTGTGAGGGAGCTCATTCCTGAAGAAGACCGATTCTGCTTCTCCCAGATTTCCCCCATTCAGGTTGGCATGTTAGCTGGTATTGTCAATGTGCAGATACTGTTTAGGCAAGCATATTGCTGAAAGTTCATAGATAGAGCTTTTCAGTCATTTAGAAGACACTGTCTTGCAGTAGGCATCCTGGTCTTTGGTTCTTACTGGTGTTGTTGTTGTTCCCTCTTCTGCAGTGTTTCCCGAACCTTGGGTAGAAGGTTTGTGATACAGATATATGAACTGGGGCTGGGACCCCATGGTCAGTTTTTTTCTCTCTACATTCTGACCAAATGTGGATTTCTATAATAGCCTCCACCTGCTACAGAAGGCAGCTGCACTTACCTGGGGTTAGGAGACTGTTTAGTGTGCAGTTAGACATTCTACTGGTTTAGGAAAGTGGCAGTAGTAGGTTGTCCTATACTAGGCAGAGTAGGCAGTAACAGAATTCATGGTCTCACTAGCCATGGGCAACTCACTAAGTTTGTAGTACCAGATGTTAGTTCTCTCCTACTGAATGGGCCATAAGTCCAGTTAGACATCTGTTGGTTACCCTCAAGATAAAAATTCCACTATTACACCAATAGAGATATCTTAACAGCTATAGAGCCAAGGAACCATGATGAGCCCAGAAAAAGATAATTCTAAGTTGTATATTTTAGCAGTTGTGTTAGGATTTATAGTATACTGACATTAATAGTTATTTACTATAATTTACCTTTATATAACAGCACACTTTTTCATGTGTAAGAACCTTACAACTTATGGGCTTGCATTTCTTTCCTTCCAACCATAGTGCTGTTGTTGTCATCATACCTTACATATATATATGTATATATATACATACACATACATATATATATATACACATATTATAGAACCTACTCTATATTATTACTTATTTTGCTTTGGCTGTGGGTTACCTGAAGAAATTTTAGGGGCCGGAACAATGGTTCAGTGTATAAGCAGACGGGCTGCTTTTACAAAGGGCTCTGTTTCAGTTCCAAGCACTTACATGGCAGCTCACAACTACCAGTAACTCCAGTTCTAGGGAATCCGATGCCCTTTTCTGGCTTCCACCAGCACTAGGAACATAATGTGGTGATCATACACATATAGATAAGCACTTATACACATAAAAAATAAAATAAAAGTACATCTAGTAAGTAGACACAGTAGGCATTGTTGGTTTCACACATGAGATCAGACACACACACTACCAGAGCCATACAAGAGTTATTCAGGAGAGTCGCCAAGCGAGTACAGGGGCAGAGAAGCAGAAGAGAAAGAGATCGACTTCTACATGGCGTCTCCTTTTTTTTTTTTTTCTAAAGATTTATTTATTATGTATACAGTATACAGAAGAGAGTTCCAGAGCTCATCATAGATGGTTGTGAGCCACCATGTGGTTGCTGGGAATTGAACCCAGGACCTCCAGAAAAACAGTAACCTCTGAGCCATCTCTCCAGCCCCATAGCATCTCCTTTTAGGAGAAAGGGTGGGCACGGATTTACATCCACGCCTAATGGTGTGCCCTTCCTGTGTGTGTGTGTGTGTGTGTATGGTGCTTCTTTTTTAATATTTTTTTTATTTTTATGTGAATTGGTGTTTTGCCTGCATGTATAACTGTGTAAGGTGTCAGATCTTGGTGCTGCCAAGCTTGTAGCCAGGGGTCATATAATATCAAAGTTGTGACTTTATTTGCATTTAGTTGGACTTCTTTCTAGGAGTGTTTCTTTTTATACTTCATCTAATTCTTTGGGACACACTGACTCTCCTCCCTACTATCCACCATCAATGATTCGCTTAAGCCTTTTTAAAATTTTATTTACTAACTTGCAGCAATGTATAATGATGAAGGCCTCTGTTGGATTTTATCTTCTTTCAAGTGATTTGAAGACTGTGTGGTAATCACTCTCTTAGTAATATTTAAAGTATGAGTATGTGGCCCTTATGATACTAGAGGATTGAATCCAAATTTTTATGTATGGTAAGAGCTGTTCACTATGCTATACTCCTAGCCCTTTTCATTTTGATGCAAGGTCTCACTAAGTTGCCCATCCTGACCTTGAATTCAATCCATAGCCTGGTCTTGAATTTGCTATCCTCAGCCCCTGTGTGGTTGGGATTATAAACCTGTGCCTCCAGGCCTTGCTGCAAAATGCCTTTAGAAAGCAAGCAAGTCTTATATCTCTAGAAGGGTGCATTGTTCCTGAGGTTCTACAGTACCTGCTTAATGTATGAAGTGGATCTAACAAAATCCTTTTCCATCTCCCTGCTTCAGAAATTCATTGCATATGTTATTCTTAGACAAAGGACATAGTGTATTAAGCTGGAAAGAAAGGATATTATGCTGATTGCCAAAAGGTCAAGAAGCAGTGATTTAGTGGCTTTGCTGGGAGACTGCTATTACAATTTTTCTCTAGACCTGGAAGTCAGCTGTGTACTCTTTTGGGGTATAGATAAAAGGCAACTGTATTCTTGTGGCTCCTGGAGGGAGATAAGTGAGAATACTGGGTTCCTAACTCATTCAGTCTATGCTGTCCTTTCTCTTCAGGTGCTTGAACAGGCCAGGGTAGAAGTCCCTTTGTTTCCCTTCAACATTGTACAGTTCTCTTTTGAGCCCTTTTCACCCATCTATGCTGAGGAGATGAAGAAAAGAGTAAGTAGATGGTTTCTGCTGAATTGTTTGATAGCTTAAAACCTCTCTTCATTAAGAAAGGTAATGCATACTTGATTTAATTCACATCTATTTCTCCAAATTATTTCAATATACATTACCATTTGAAAAACGTCTTATAAAAATAGGAATAAAACTGAGTATACTGTTTTGCAACTTTGTTTTGTGTAGGTATTTGGTGTTTAATGTATGTGTATATGTGTACAGGTATGTGGGTAGGTGGTGCAGAGAGACAAGGTTAGGGGCTATCATTAATTATCTTCTTTTTATCACTTTTAGCCCTTTTTTTTTGAGATAGGATATCTCACTGAATCTTGAGGTCACTGGCTTGGTCATCCTGTCTCCACTGCCAGCACTTGGATTAGAGGCATGTGCCACTTGCCCTCAGTTTCCATGTGGGTGCTGGAGCTCTGAAATCAGGTCCTCAAGGAAACACTTTATCCATATCCACTGTCCAGACTCTTGTTGCAACTTTACTTTTTTAATTTAATTTTTATTTTTAAGGTGTGCAACATATTTAATGTGTGATACACATATTATTGAAAGCATTTGTGTTTTTACTTTTTTCTTATTATGAATAATGATGCAATGGACATCGTTAAATACAGACTCTGTTTTATTTGGTGTTTTTTGTTTTTTGAGACAGGGTTTTTAATGTAGCTCTGGCTGTTCTGGAACTCTCTGGAATCCAGGCTGGCCTTGAACTCATAGAGATCCTCCTACTTGTATTCTGGGATTAAAGGTGTGCATTACCATGTCTGGCTTAAATACAGTTTCTTGTCCATATATTTGTTACCTCTATGATGATTTTTAAAGATTTATTCATTTTATTTTTTTATGTGTCTGCAAGTGTGTGTGTGTGTGTGTGTGTGTGTGTGTGTGTGTGTGTGTGTGTGTGTACACCACATGCGTGCATGCTTGGTGCTCTTGAAGGTCAGAGCAGGGCATCAGGTTTCCTAAAACTGGAGTTACAGATGGTTGCAAACCACCATGTTGGTGCTGGGAATAGAACCCAGCTCTCCTGCAAGAGCAACAAGTATCCTTAACTACTGAGCCATCTCTGTAACAACTCTGGACTTTAGGCATCTGAAAGGGTAAGCCATGCTTTGCCTTATGGTTTCAGTTCACTTTTACATCCACCTCTTTATTCTGTTATTTTTCCTATAGATGAAGACCAAATGGATGGAGATGTCAACTGTTTATGCTGGGCCATTTATCAAAAATTGTAACATTGGGGTTCTGAAGAAGATGTTTAACACCTTGGGTCCAGTCCAGTCAATAACTCTTGTTCTTGAAACTTCGAGGGTAAGATGAGAAAATTAAGATGTTTACTTACTTTCTTAGAAAAATCAGAATGATTGTGGAGCTTGTGCAGGTAACAAATGAGTCAAATGAGCTTGACTGTCTCCAGCTCTGTCTGATGAGGGCAGTAGCTGACCCATATATAATCATTTTTTTCCAGATCTTACTTTTTGTGTACTTATAATTTTTATTTTGTATTGCTTAAGGAGAAATATACCATGTAGGCTAGACAAAATTATGTCTGCTGAAGACAAATGTGGTAGCACATACCTTGAACCTCAGATTTCCAGGAGGCAGAAGCAGGAGAATCACTTTGAGTTTGAGGCCAATGTAGTCTCCATAGAGAGTTCCAGGACAGCCAGGGTTAAATAGAGAGACCCTGTTTCAAAAAAAGAAGTCTCTACTAGTTGATGTAGCCTTTGTGCTGACTTCAAGTTTAAATGATGAAAATATCCTATTTGAAAAATAAAGAAAATGATGATACTCTGGTTGTTTGGTTTTGTTGTTGTTGTTGTTGTTTAGTTTTTTAATAGTGAGGCTACCTAGCAAGATGGTTTAGCAGATAAATGCACTTGCTACCAAATTTGACGACTTGAATTTAATTTTGGGGACTCACATTGTAGAGAACAAGTTTCTACAAGGTGTCCACAGATTTCTACATGCTAGTCATAGCACAGGAACACACTCTCTCTCTCTCTCTCTCACACACACACAAAATATAATTTTAAAATTACAGAAGAATTATAATTTCCCTCTCTTAGGAAGTTGTATAGGTTTTAACTACACAGTAGGCCAATAACTAGGATACAATAAAGGATGATTGATTTATAAAGGGGGGAAGGGAGAGAGAAACTAGGGATTAAATCTAGAGCCTTAAGCATGTTAGACAAGCACTCTACCATTGAGTTACATTCCTAACCCTTTATATTTTATTTTTAGAGAGGATCTTATTGTGTAGACTGTGTTACTGTAAGATATGCAGTCTTCCTGACTCAGCTTCTGAGTATCTGGGATTATAGGTGTATGCCATATGCACTATATTCAGCTTTGATTTTTTTGTTTTCTGTTTTTTGAAGAAAAATTTATTTAGTGTATTATAAGGGGCATTACGGCCTGCTTTTTTTTTTTTTTTTTTTTTTTAATTCTCTAGTCTCTTAGAGTAAATTTTGTGTTTTGGATTTTTGCTTATATAAATGCTCTTAAGGATTTTAATGATTTTAAAACTGTTTCAAAAAAGAAAAATATTTTTAATTGTTTAAATATTTGTATATAAATTTGTTTTTACATATTTATTTTTATTTTATGTGAATTGGTTTTGCCTGCATGTATAACTGTAAGGGTATCAGATCTTGGAATTACAGACAGTTGTTAGCTGCCATGTAGATGCTAGGACTCGAACTCAGGTCCTCCGGAAGAACAGTCAGTGCTCTTAACCACTGAGCCATCTCTCTAGCCCTTATATATAAATTATATAATTCAAAGGACTTAAGTAAATCTCCATCTTTTTGGTCATACCATCATTACATCATAAGTAGATAAATGACTAAGATTAATATCTGAAGCAATAGCATAGGTATGAAAAAGGATATAAGAATTAAAATTAGAAACAGCATAATAATATCTGTAGAAACTGGGCATGGAGGCAGAAGCAGCACACCTAATGCACAGTCAAGGCCACTCTGATCTAGTTCTACATCAGCCAGGCCCACATAGTGAGACTCTTTCTCCAAGAATAAAGAGTTACCTATAGAATGTTTTGTAGTAATGATGGAGGCCTTCAGAGGAGTACTAAGTCAGCTGAATAAAGAATAGGAGAAAAATGTCAGTATGAGTTTTTCTACCTTTAATATGTGGAATTGAGGCAACTTGTTGCAAGACTGTAGCTACTTATGTCTTGTTGTTGGTGGTGGTGGTAGTGGTTTTGTATAATACACATACCATATACACATAACATGGAATTTATCTTTCTAACTTTTTAAGTTCACATTAAGTACACTGATATTAAACAGTCATTATAACCATCCTTCTCTATAACTTTTCATCATTCCAAACTGAAACTTCCTATAATTTTTAAGTTTCAATCTCTTAATAGGTACGAGACTTGTAGGATTTCTTCCCCTATTTTGTGAACTGCCTATTACAATCTGGTAGTCTTGTAAAAATCAAGGAAATCCAATTTGACTTGTTTTTCTCCTTTGTTACTTGCCTTTGGTGTCATTTCAAAAAACTGTCCAAAACAATGTCATAAAACTTTTCTCTATGATGATATGTGACTCAGGTAATTACAATGATGTAGCTACTTTGAGTGATAAGATGTAGTCTAGCCAGTGAAAGAACTTAGCTTCCAAAGTGAACTGGAAAGTTGTGTAAAAATCAAGTTAATCAATATCTTGGAATTCCTGCTTGTAACATACATTAGTGATTTTAGTGCTTTTTAATAAATATGAAGAACAAGTTAAGTAGTGATGAATTTGTTAAGTTTTCTTAGTATTACCATCACAATGGGCTTTGATTTTAAATGGAAAAAAGAAAGTTACTGTCTACCAATTCCTGAACTTTGGTGATTTTATTTAAAGTTGACTGACAATCTGCAATATACTGCCTGTCTGGCCTGGCACATTAAAAGGCATCCATTGTGGTTTGAGTTCCTTTCTTAGTCCCTCCCTCTAGCAGTTTTAATTAGGAAGTAACAATGGTAAAAAACCTTGGTCTTTCTGCAGCCTTACTTCTGCATACAGTATGAAGTCCTGGAAGCTGCTCAGCTGGCTATAGAGACCATGAATGGCATTCTGGTAGAAGGTTCCTACATCAAGGTAAGATGGTCAAAGCTGAAAGCAGCCCATTTCATCTAGGCAAGGTTTACTACAGCCCATATGTAGGGGTATCCTAGAGATGCCCAGGCGTGAGACATTTCAATAAATGCCCTTAGTCAAGACTTTCAGTTTTATAAAAATCAGTCTGGGCTACACTAGGGTCTTCACTGTGTTCCTTCCTTATCAAGTATCCTCATCCCTGGATGGCTTGTTCTGAGTGGCTATTCTGAGTCTTCCCATTCCTTTAGCTTTCAAGGGGGTGAGACAGTGTTGTTAAGTTCTTTTTGTACAAGTAAATAAGATTTCATTGGAGGCAGCAGGCAGGGAATTGGAGAATATAGATTTATATGAAATGTTTCATTTTTATGTATTTATCAGTTAAATCCACAATCAGTTCTGTGAAGCACTTATTGGCCTCCTAATAGTTTAGCAAGCTGCATATTGACTTACTGATTTATAGCATGACAGAGGGCTAGTTAAATGGTGACTTTGTTCCACTAATACCATTTTGTCTTGGTTAGGTGCACAGGCCTATAACAGAATTCACTCTTGAGTGTGATGCCCTTGTGCGTGAGTTAGAGCGAGATTCTGAGAACCAAGGTACTATATATGTGGCTGGATTTGGTGAAACTTTTAAAGAACACCTGTTGGAGCAGTCCAGCCTCTTTCCTCATCTGGAAGCTGTGATCCTGCGTAAAGATGTTAAAAGCAGAAAGCAAAAGAACTACTGCTTCTTGAGTAAGTTTATACAATTAAATGTAGACTTAAAGGAGACTGGAGATGGCAGTAACATGAGGTCAAAGAAGGCACTCACCAACAAGCTCTTCTGGAGTAGACCAGGGTAGAGCTTCTAATTCTACCCTATTCCCACCCTTAGCTAGGCCCTATCTTATCTGCTGATCTATTTTCTTGGCCCTCAATAACCAGGGATTTTTCTACTTTCAGAGTTCAAAACTCGTGACAGCGCCCAGGCAGCCCTTGAAATTCTCAAAGGCAAGGACTGGAAGTTGAAAGGCAGACATGCCCTAACCCCCAGGCATCTCCAGCTATGGCTCAAGGACATACATCCTGAACCAGCAAAACCTTCAGGACTTCAAATAGTCCCACCTCTCTTGGAAAAGCATGTCTTCCAGGTAATAATGAATGTGCCTTGGAGTCAGCAGGGAAGGTAGCTATTGGGTTTCTGATCACAGTCAAACAAGACTTGCTCATTGACACATCCTGCAGGCTTTTTGTTGGTGTGTTTTTCCTATTCTAGCCCCTGTCTTATGTCACTCTCCTTCCTTCTCCAGCCCTGGCTGTATTTGTTCTTCGCTCAGATCTCAAATACTTCTGCCCCATTGATAACCACTAAAATCCCATTCTTACTCTTCAAGATGGTTCTCTAAGGAAGTTTGAGGGATCAGGAAGTGACCCTGGAGAGCTAGATAAGTTTTAGGTGAACTAGTTCAGGGCTTCCCAAAGTGTGATACATATACATGGTAAATTTTGGCTGTCATAGGTAGACGTTAGTTGTTGTTCCACTTCTGTAGTTTAGGATGTACACTAAACTGTACAACAGCATCAGGCCTGAGATCAGGCAAGACTAAGGCAGAAATGACTCATTTTAAAGGAAATGCATGTATAAAGAAGACATTTGTGTAAGAGTAGAGATAGAAGGCTGCTCAAAGTTTGGGATAGCTTGCTTATAGTCTCATACTTAGCAGATGAGCAGTGGAGGTTAAAGCTAGTCAGTGACTCATCAAAAGTAACAGATACCCTTATGGAAAAGGCAGGCAGGGAACCTCATTAGGGATATGGCTCCCTAGCTTAGGGCCTTGAAAGACACACTTGAAAGAATCAACAACAGCTGCCCTCTCCACAGAAGTCCTAAGTCACTTGGGATCTGTAGAAGGCTGCAGTTTCAGATTTTTTTCTTCAGAACTTACTACAGCTTTAGAATCCAAGGAAATGCTTTATCTCCTGTAAAGGCAACAGGAGGCTAAGTGTTGACACATGACTTTGATCCTAGACTCTGAAGGAGAACCATCCAAAGATAGTAGCCTGGCGCTGTAACCGGAAGATTGAAAAGCTCTACCACAGCCTGAGTCCAGGGACTCTTTGCCTCATTCTGCTGCCAGGAACCAAGAAGTAAGGACTTGATGTATTGTCTTCCAAATTCTGACTCCTGTAATTCAGCTGTTCTCAGATCTTTAGTTAAGTGATGTCCAGGCACATAATGAGGATTTATATGTGTTCTTACCACCACAGTTCTAAAAGGTAGTCATGATATTCCTTTTTCACTTGTGCTTATACTTACTGGTCCTTCTGATGCAGCTCATTCCACCTTAAAATCAGAGGCTTTGGTCCTCTAACCTTAGGTAAAAAGAGTTACCTAATGTGACAACTGAAGGACAAGGTATTCCAACACTGTGCCAAGGCTTAGTGTGATCAGGCATACCCTCCTTACATATCAGAAGTATGTGCTTGACTTCTCTGTTCCTCCTCCTTGCCATCTCTGCTTCTAAGGGAGAGCAATTGTATCCCTCGGTTCTAATATTAAGGCTAACAAAAACTGAACCAGGCTGTGTAGGTCTGGTTCTAGCTCCTCGTATATATTTTTAACAGATGGCCAAGCTACTTACCTACCTATCGTAGGTCTAAGCTGAAAAAGTGACACATGCCTATAGTCCCAACATTCAGAAGACTGATGCAAGTTTGAGTTTAAAGCCAGTCCTGGGATACATTGTGAAAACATATCTCAAAACTAAATTCTCTTGTGAGGTATTTTCAGTAAATTAGTTATTTTTCAAAACATATAGTATAGTTCTTGGGGTGTATGTGGTATGTATGTAAAAGGGCCTTTTTGGAGTTGCTAGAAAATTACAGGACTTTCTATATTATTCTTCCTAAGTTTTTCTTTATTCATTTACCTTTTGTGTATATGTATCATGTATGTGCTAAGATTATCAGACTCATTGGCAAATGCCTTTACTCATCAAGCCATCTTGCCAGCTCAAACTGTGTTCTTTCTTAAACATATAAAACTGGGTTTAGTAGTGTACACCTGTAATCTCAGCACTTGGGAGATGGAGGCAGAAGAATAAGGAGTTCAAGGCCAGCCTCAGCTATACAGGAGTTTGGGTCACTGTGGGCTCCATAATGTCCTGCCTCAAAAAATATTCTAGGAGATGCTGTTCTACAATTGATAGCTTAAGTAATGTCTCTTTAATTGGAGGGAGTTTTCCTATATGATTGTGTTGAAGTTCTGGTCTGTGCCATTGATCTGGGACTCCTGTCCTTCATCTGTGCCTATTAATTTATAGATTTGGCTTTTTGGGTGTTTTTTTTTTATTTTTATTTTTTGAGATAGCTTCTCTCTACATAGTCTGGCTGCTGAGATTAAAGGCATATGATAGCACTCATGGCTAAAGTTTTGTCTTTGTCTTTTCACAGTGTCCCACAGTTTTTATGTACCTTTCATGTAGTTAATTTTTCATATTGCTAGTTCTTTTTATTTTTATGTGTATATACATGAGTTTGTGTATGTGTATGCCATGAGTTTGAGTGCATTAGAGGCCAGAAGATGGCAGATCTCCTAGAGCTGTAGTTACAGGCAGTTGTAAGCTACCTGAGTACTGGGAACATGAATCGTCTGCAAAAGCAGTTAGTGCTCATAACCTTGCCAGAGCTCTCTCCATTCTTAATTTCTCTACTTCATCCTAAGTCCTAATATTCTGTCTTCTTGATCCATTCTACAGGGAAGGCTTTCCTGAATTTTCTAATTAGGTTATTTAGTTTTATAATTTCATTATTTATACCTCTTCACTAAATTCAGTTTTCAGATCTTTTGAACTGTCTTGTCATTTCATTCAGCCACATATTTGTTTTCTTAGATTTATTCTTATCTTCCTAAGTTCATTGAGTTGTTGACTGTTTTCTTTAAACTTTTGTTGGATTCATTGATGATGATGTTTATGACTGTTCTTTTAAATTGTGTTCTAGGATTCATCTAGGAACATTTCTATAGGGCTGGTGACTTTTGAAAGGGAAATAATGTCTTGGCCTTTCATATTCTGTGTTTTGTAATATGACTTGGTTATGTAGACTTCATTGGTTTTATGTCTGATTCTAGGCTGCCTCTGTTTGTAAGTTTTGTTTTGTTTTTGTCATTGCCTAAGATTGCTGTATTTCAGATCAGGTATCTGGTAATCAATCCTTTAGTTAACTCAATTTTGATTTTTGGATTGAACAGGGGTGATTCCAATTCAGTTGTAGCAAGAAATGTGGATGGGATGGATGGCTATTGTGCAAGCTGGGCTAATTGAACAAGCCTGAGTCTTGGGTACTCACCAAGCTAAGCCAGAGTATAAACTGTGTGACTGAATCTGGGTCTGAGGATTAGGACCATGGCAGGCAGGTGAGGGTTCAGAAGACTTGGTCAAGACACAAATGGCTAAGCAGTGAGATTGGGGATGGCACAAACAGGCAAGAATCCTGGGGACTCAACAGACTGCACCAATGCACAAGATGTTTTATCCAACCTAGGCATGGAAGTCTGGTGTGATGCAGGCAGGCAAAGGTCCAGGAGACTCACTAGACAGGGTTGGCACATGGGAATCCATCAGATCTTTAATAATTAATAAGCAGGTTATGTGCTATACGCATAGACTTTGGGTCAGGATTATTAGAATCCTTATTAAGCACAAACATAATGCTTTTGTTTAAGCAATTTACCAAGGTCACACACTACTAGTAAGTGCAACAAACTACTCATGCTTTGAACCATAATGATGGGACTCCAGAGCCATTCATAAAAGACTAGTACTTAGTCAGTCCCATGAATATTCATTAAAGGTGGCAGTGAACTAACAGGTATCAGATGACTCCTCAGTTGTAAGCACTGTATAAGTTTTTTCAGGTGGCACTAACAAAGTAAATAAAATGAAAAAACTAATCCCAGTTTCTAGACTATGAGGACAGATTTTTCACTACTGAAACCTGGCAAGTTATGTCTGAGCCAGTTTCTTTGTTTGGAAAATGGATTGAACACTTGTATCATTGAGCTGCTTTTAAGGATTAGAGACAAGTGTTTAAAACTGTCCATACTTGATTTGTAAGACATGCCTAGTGAATGCTGGTTATTATGCTTCTTTAAACCTTAGTGGTATAATAACTTAAACATGTTAGACTTTTATAGTTTAAAGAAAGAGGTTTATTTGAAATGTATCATCTATTTGTAGGATTTGAATCGGAGTTCTTCACTGAGCCCACTCCAGGAGGCAGCTTCCCATAAACCTGCTTCATGTCATACTGTACACAACTACTTAAAAATATCCTTCCTCTATCCTAGGAATATACAGCTATCCATTCAGCCTTATAGATAAAAACATGTCCTTATTCTTTATCTATTGCAGCACTTTTGGATCACACCCTGGCTTAGGACTGATGAAAATAAAAGAGGAAGGTGAAAGTGAAGCTCCAGGCCTGGGAGTGTGAGTCTCCCACACTTTCCAAGTGTCACATCACATATAGAGAATGTGACTTGGCTACAGCCCCTTCAAGAAGATAGCAAGCCTTTCCATCTAGCAGTCAGCTTTGGTAAAAAGTTGGGATATAAGCTAAAGTTTATTGTCATGTGCAAAATTTCAATAAATGCCTAAAAGTCAAAACATTTTCTTCTCTAAGACATGATGGGGGGAGATGAGTGTTTTTGTGTCTGAGTTTATGTACACAGCTGATTGACTGCTGTAGCATTACCATTAAATGGCATATACTGCGAAGACCAACCAAGAGAAGAAAATGCAGCCAGTTGGTCAGATTTATGTAAGAAACTGACTGAACTGTTGACTCCTTGGCATCTGCTATAAAACTAAAGGGGGAAAGATAGGCTGAACTAAACATCTGGGAAGAGCAAAGGTAATGGAAGACTTAGCTTTGTACTTAAAACCCACTTCCATATTTGGGATTCCTTCCTTTTGGGGATACAGCTGCAGCATCACCCTTCACCAGCAGGTGTCCCCATCATACCAGGGCACCACTTGGAAACTGGAAACTTCAAAACTCAGTTTTAAGGTGACTAACTAGTAACACATTTGGAAAGATGGGACATAGGTCCACAACTACAAATCTGGTAGATACTAAATGCTCCAGAGACAGTGAACTAATCTGTTAGCCACACCTAAAACCTTGCTTTCTACACTCAGATCCTACAATTCCACCAGAAGAGCTTAAGATTTAATAAGATGCTTATATAAAAAAGTGTACAAAGTAGTTGCTACAGGGTTATTACAAAGGAATGAGTGTGCTGTGCACATCTCTCCTCCCCCTTCTAATTCCAGCTTTTTGAATTATTTTTTTCCTTCTTTATTTATTTTGTATTTATCAAGAAAAACAGTAAAATGAATTTAACATGCTGATAAGTTAACTTTTTGAATTATTAGATTGCTTAAGTTAAATACTATTAACCAGGCACAGAGATGCTAGTATCTCATAGAATTACTTGGCTTTTTGAGACGGCCTCACTATGTAGCTTTAGCTGTCCTGAAACACTTCGTAGACTGCGCTGTTCTCAAATTCACAGAGATCCACTTGTCTCTGCCTTCTGGGATCAAGGCCATTTGCCACCAATACCTGGCTTTCAGAGTTGCCATTGGAGATAAAGTTGAGTCCATAGTCATGCATGTGCAAGTGTGTGTATAGGGCTGCAGAACAATATTATAATTTTGATTCCTGTTGCATAGTGGAAATGTACAAAGCTATACATAGGACTGGAACCAAGCCTAGAATCCTGTGTGCCAAGATATTATTTCTCTCTTATTAGTGGGACTAGCCAAATCATGTTTTACAAAATACTTTGATATAAGGTTCTGTTTTTAAAAGCAAACGAATAACAAACTAAAAAATAAAACAACAAAACCAGGCAGGCTTGGTAGTCCACATACTCTGGAGGCAGAGGCAGATGGATCTGAGTTTGAAAGTCAGGCCAGTCAATGTAGTGAGTTTCAGGCCACCCAAAGCTACATAGTGAGACCCTGTTTCCAGTTCAAAAAACAAAACAAAAAAAAAAGTTCAGCATCATTACTTACTGTTATTGTTTGGAAGGAAGTAATTCTGAAAATTTAGGGTTAGGCACTTAGGCTGGTAAGATAGGACCATAAGTGGAATCTAGCACCAGAGTTTGATTTGAGATCAACACACTGCTTTCTGAAGTCTCTCTGTCAAGAGGAAACTTGTGTAGTGCCAACTTGAGCTTTCTTTCCAGCTGATCTCTAAAGCAATGGGGCTCAATTGATACCTACCTTGTGAGGCTTCAGTCCTGAAAGACAGTGCCCCTAGTGGACTGGGTTAGAACTTCAGCTCTGTTGCTGGATATTTGGGTCATTCTGAGTCCATTTCCATAACTGTGTAAGATGAGAAAATGCCTATTTTTAAAAATTATGAGATTTCAAAGATCTAGCTTGTGGAAAATGTCAAGAATAGTAGTAGACTGAACTATTTTCTTGAGACTCTATTTAAAGTGGGAAAGTCATGGTTGTTAGGAATATTAAATTAGCAAAAGTATAGCATGAGTAGTGCTCATTAAATGGCAAGCATTAGGGGCCTTTGCAAAGTGTTGCAAGAAGCTATTAAGGCAAGGCTATTTCCCTCAGCATGGATGAGGGTTTCCCCCTGGGACCCGAACTGTAGAACTGAAGAAATGGATCTAGCCTTCAAGCCTCTGAGACTTCTGCACTCTGTGTTCTTCCAGCTGAAGCTCCCACCTTTTGGAAGCCAAAGCTGCCAACTTGGCCTCTTGCAAAACACACATTCCATTCATAAGTGCGTTTATGCATTGTTCCTCCCACACCCTTCTAGGCAGCCAATGCTGAGCTGCCAAGGCAGCTGCTTGAGGAGCAGTCTTAAGGAAAAGGCAACTGAAGATTTTTACAGACCTCTTGATTTGAGTTTTTAACTCTTGTGCTTATATTGGAGTTGCTCAGAACTACAAGCTACATTTGTTTTTATTTCCTTGAACCTCTGAAAATGACCTCCTATAAAATAAATGGGAAAACCAATGTAATTTTGAAAAACCAAGGTTATACCCAACCACCAGAAGCAAATACTGCCAATATTTTACAAGCTTAGATTTTTGTCATTATTCAGATTTTTAAATAGCTGCATAATATCATAGTATCAAAACTCAAATTTCTAAACACTACTTTGTTGACTCTGAAGCTGCAGATCATACTCTTGCACATATATACTTGGCAGGTATCTTTCTAAGAAAAGGTACTGTTAATGCATAGTGATAATTTTAACTACAGAAAGATACTACTGTTTATCACCATAATTTGTCTCAAATTTGTTTCTTGAGTACCATTTAGATTGACATCCAACCTAGGAGCTTTTGGCCAGATTTTCTTCAATGGGTTATCTGTTCTCTTGGGAAGCCAACTACTTTTCCATGTTGACTTCTTGTGGATTAAATATGGTATTCTTCCATCAATCCTAAAAGTGCTCTCTAGTTTGCTTTTTAAGGCATGGAAATCTTGTAATTTAAAGTCCTGATTGACTCAAGATCAATGTGAATAACCAATGGCAAGGCCTATATATCTCTAATGATTTGATCCCTATACCTCTTGACAATTACCTTGGTAATAGTACCTTTCTCTTGTATGTGGGTAAATTTACCCAATTATCTGCCCTTGCTTCCTTTATAGGGACAAAGTGCAGAAGAAACAAACCCAGGAGTTGAGGAGTGTGGAGCAAGGGTAAAACTATACATTTTCTAGGGAATACTAAGTTCTTTCCAACTGGAAAGGCTTATCCCCATCCTGCACTTAGGACATCTTAGGAGATACCAAAAAGCTAGGAACCTTTGAGGAACTATCAGCACTTCGAGCAAGATGGCTGGTCAGTATCATTCTTGAACAGACAACAACCAGAAAATACAAGAAAAGAACTAAGGGTCTTAAGTCTAGAACTTAAGAAGTAGATGGCTGCCTCCATTTCTGTTAAATTTTTCTTCTACCAATACGACACAATAGAAAGTTGAGCCCTTTTAGAGAGCAATAAGTGATGAAAGATCAAATGTCATGTTACAACACTAAACTCTGCCCCTGCCCGGCAATGTACTACTTTTTTGAGACTCTTAAGAGGGATGGTTGAGCACTATGAGGTATCATGGGTGTTTCGTAGACTTTCTCTTAGATCCTAACAGTGATGGAGATGCCTTTATTTTGCCAATGAATAAAAGATAAACTTAATCACAAGCCTGGGGGGTGGGGGTCAAACATAGGGCTCAAGATTGACTTTTCTCAGGGGAATTGAGTTACTTAAGGTAGGAAAGATGATTTCGGTAGTAGGTATATAAGCGGTGCATGGAGATCATCACCTGTATTTGAGCTCCTATCCTACATAGGTCATTTTCCCAAGCTATTAATATAGCAAAGCATTATTGGAAAAGTATATAACTTATGCCTCAGAATAAAGTCACCGTGTTTTCTTTTCTGCAGAAATATCAATAGTCAGGTAAACAAATTTATTGAATCCAACAGCAGATAACCTTCAAATTAAAAAAAACAAAAACAAAAAAATACTGTAGACATCAAAGACAAAAATGTGTATATCAAGTTAATATTCAAGGGGCTATTTGAAGAGTGCAACAGTGCAGAGAATACAAAAGTATTAACTTTTGTCAAGTTTGTACAACCTCAAGAAATGTATGCTGGTCACAAACCAAGAGGGATCCACAAAGGTGGAGGGTCACATGAGCAGTGCACTCATCACCTCAGTGGCTTAAGACAGGATATATGTGACACCAATTCAACCAAGCCCTGTTTACCTATTGCTTCAAATTCCCTCTTCAAAACCTAGAACCATACTCAGTGCAGCAGGGAAGAGCAGTTAGTCAGATTCTGAGGACTGGGGACCAGTATGAGAGGGAAGATACTTCTTCCACAGCAAATATATTTGTGCTGAGAGAAACAGCAGGTGCTGAATGGCTTCTTTTGACAATGTTCAAGATATGTGATGGAAGTAGGTATCTGAGAGCAGGCTGGATTTCCAAGAGAAACAACTCCAACATTAGAATCAGAACTTGATTACTCAGCTAATCAAACCATCTCAGTGTCTGCCCAATGCACAAGCATTCTAAAAAAAGGGGGGGGGAAGGGGGGCTGATAAGCATCCCCAACAGCTATTCCTGGGCCAAATGCTATGGCTACTATTGCAGCTTATCATAGGAATATACTCAGAAAAGAAGTGGTAAGAACCTCCCCCTACATGACCCAAAAGGAAGGATCAATGCCACATGTCCTTCAAAAAAGCCCTAATTTTGCCCTTTCAAGTATTTAAGCTAAATATTACTTGAATCCTCCAAGTAAGACTTTTGCCAGTTACCAAGATGTTCAGGTCATCACTAGCCATCCTAACATACATGGGAGAATAAGAAGTGTGAAGAAAGAAAGGTGTGGGGGCTTTAACAGTAGCTGTCTTTCTGCCCCTTATGTAACTTTATAACTGGGTCTACCTGCTGCACTGAAGACTCCACTTGAAATATAGCAAACCATACATTCCAATATAAAGATCTTTTGCTTCATTAGTTTTTAGACTAGTCTATCTCAGCAACTTCCCACCAATGGTCCAAGTACATAATCTGTGGGGTCCTATAAACTGATCTGGCCTGAAGAACAGGCCCCAGTAGACAGTACTGTTTCAAGCTAATACTGTGTGCAGCTCAACTTTTTACTTTGTGCCCACCCAATATGAACAATACTGCTTTGCACATTTTCTATTATCTTCCCGTAGCCTAAAACTTTGGCTGAATTTGAATTTTCAGCCAGCATTGAAGACTTATCAGATAGGTACATACAGACTTCTGGACACAACAACACACATGTTGGCACATCTGCCACAGTAAAGAGAGCTGCTGAGACAACCCCTAGAAGTATAGCAAAGTATTATGAAGAATGATACATTCAAGTTTGGCAAGATTAGGGGAAAGAATTCAATAAAGCAACCCTTTATCTCATACCAGCTTGCTAATAAATTACTAAAGAAATACTATGGAAACTCAGAACATCATTTGCCAAAAGTAAGCAATTTTCCAACAGATTCTGTGTAGTTAATGCTTAAATGTTGCAAAATTCCAAAACAGCACCCACATAGCGCACCTCCCCACATCACCCAAGTGTCACAAAGCTGGCTTACCTGAGGGGCAAACATTTGGGCTCCAGCCTGTGCTGGAGCAAACCTAACTGAGGCTGAGTGAAGCAGAGGATTTTGTTTCTCAGAAGTGTTAACTACAAACCTTACACCTCACTGAATCTCTTGGCAAAACAAACAACAAAAAACTACTGCACAGAGAACCCCAGTCCCTCTCTAACTGTTCCTTTCTCTGGTTTCTCAACAACAGATCATTAAAAATATAATCACAAATAATTTCTAAATGGCTGGGGTTGGAGAAACTGAACAATCAGGAAAAATCTATTCAGTAGGGAAGGAATTTAGTTCCTTGAGTCCATGGGGCCCTTGACTGTCTTCCTTTCTTGGCACTTCCCTGCCACATACACCCTATCTATCTGGGACAGAAAATCTTACCTAGAACACTCCACTACTTCTTCCCTCAATGGACTTCTACCTACACCAGAGTTAGGAACAAGTGGCTGGATGAGATCTTTTCCAAAGGCTGCAGTGCAGCTGTGCCCTGGAAAATGGACTTTGACTTCCTATGGCTAGAAGAAAGGAACACATCTGGCCCAGCAGCCTCTTCAGCATTCTAGCACTATCTTAAGTCTATGGCTGATTTTCAGATTTCTCATCTGTCCCTCAAGAAAGGACAATTGTCAGACCTACAAAAATGCTCCCTGTGTCAGTACCAACTTTAGGACATAGGACTGTCATCTCCTTAAATAATTATCTTTATAGAGATAGGAGCCCAGAGCTGTTTAAGACTCATAAAGAACTCAAAGCATGCAACTGTTGCCCATGGTGAGAAACATACTCAGGACTTGGGGTAGATTAATCAAGGGAGAAAATTCCAAATATTTAATAGACACTTTTCATTGTATCAAGAGTATAAATATTTCTGTAACTTTTATTTAAAAGATTCCCTTTTAATCTGTTCCAAAGTGTTGGAAGCTGAACTGTATAAGCTCTTGCCACCCACCTTCCAGTACAATTTTTTGAGGATATTTTTTAATGGGAAATTATCAAGAGGGTCCTCTAGTGGAACTAGGTAGGACAGAGTCAGCTCCTCACGCCCTGGTGGCAGCTTGACCAAAGCTGGCCTTGCAGAGTAAACATGTGGAGTCTAGAGAACTGGTTCTTCCTTCCTGTGAGCAAATTCATTCAAGTTCTCTTTAGTGAAAAATTTCAAATTCATATACAATAGCCTCCATTTTTGACACTCCCTGGCATCTTCTTAAACTACACATAAAGGCAGCTCCCTCTTTTATGGCCAGTTTTAGCAGACAAATAAAGGAATATAGATACATATATGTGTATATATATATTTTATAAAGGTAAAATATATACATATCTTATATATGTATATATACATATCTGGGGGTAAGGGAAGGAGAGGAGGGTCATGTAAACCTAAACAGTCATCACATTACCCCAAATGAGCTTGACATTAACAAAAGATAATAAATAACTCCTGGGGGCTAAGTGACAACGTGGGCAGGTGCAGCAGAGGGAGAGGGCACACATTTAATGATTGAATACACTTGGATAATTTGTTTGGCAGAGTTCAGGCCAGCCTCAGGCTTCTGCCCTTGCCAGACAAGTAAGCTGATGATACTCAACAAAAACTAAAGAAAAAAACCATTTGAAGCAGAGTACCATGCCATAGCTTTCTTTTAGATCAGCTGGCCGGCAGACACACTTTTCTCACCACCCGGAACAGAAACTTTGGCTCCAAGGCAAATGAAAAAAGAAAAAAAAAAAGTATTTCCACTCATGACATGAAAATACAAAAACATCAAAGAAAACTATCAAAGAAGTCTACTTCCAGCAAAACTGAGGTAGCACTGCTTTCTCTGCATTCAACGCTTAAGTGGTTTTCAGTACAATGTGTTCTAACAAAACAAAACAAAACTGCTCACTTGACTGACAGGTACAGCACGGTGATGGATAAATTAAACAAACAATTTAATAGGTCAAAGAAGGAATGAGCAAGAAGTGAGGGCAGCAAGGGCTTTGGATAAATTAGCTTAAAGGGTTGGAAGGGGCATCAGACTGCAATGCTCTTGACTGGCCTTGGCCCTGGCTCTCCAAGAGCTCCAACTGTCTGGAAATTAATGCATTGTGGCTAACAGTTAACACTGCTATTCATATCTGTGTAAATTTTTTAAAATAATTATTACAACCTAAATTCAACCATGTAAACAGCACTACACACAGTACAGACCTGCCCTGAAAAATAATATGCAAAACTGAGATCTGGCACTGTATCACTTTGTAATATTAATTCAACCTAACAGTCCCACTTCTGCACCCGGGCCTACACCCTCCCCGACAAAAACAAAACAAATCTAATAAATTTGTGCAAGAAATGGCAGGCTTATTCTATCTGAAGGCTTCAAAAAAAGGTACACAACATGTAGCCAGGTTCAAATATTTTGGGGGATTTCCCGCCCAAAAAAGAAATAACCAAAATAACCAAAAAAAAAAAAAAAAAGAAGAAGAAGAAGAAAGTGCCTAAAACATGATACAGCATTTTAGAGCCCTTTCAAATACAAGGCAGAGAAAGGTGTAAAGTAGAAAATATCCGGATCTTCAGTAATTTCCAGAAAGGTCCAATTCTTCACTTGGCTGCAGGGCAGCAGGCAGATCCTCAGTGCTGCTCCTCTGGACACAAGCCCTCGGGCCCTGAGCTGAGCGCACCTCTCCCTTCTGCTTCTCTTTTCCTTCGCTCCATTTCCCACTCCACAAAGGTATCAAAGAGACTCGGCCAGGCCTCATCTTCACTGTAGTTGCTGAGGTCGGGGCCAATCACCTGAGTGAAGTTAAGAAACATGTTCCAAGTGTCCCGGGAGATGCCCTTGATTCCCGAGGGGTTCTCTGTTAGGAAATTTAGCCATTGGTCCAATACAGGAGGATTGTTCTGGGTAAATACTAGTTTCCACAGGGCAATGGCTATTTCACGATGCAATGACCGCTGCCCTTCTTCAGAGTCCAGGCCAAACTGAAATGTAAACCGGTAGAGATCCTTGAATTTATCTTCTTGTTTGGCTTCTGTTAAGAGGCTAGGGAACCGTGCACAGATTCCATCAATGCTGTCTGCACTTATTGCTTTACAGCCATCAAAAAACTCCTTCCTGCGACAGGTAGGAAAAGGTACGATTAATAAGTAAAAATGATGCTGTGTATGATGAGGCAAGACAGCACAGTAACGACTAACCCCCCAGTCCTCAGGAAGCAGAGACAGGAGGATCTTTGAATTCTAGGCCAGCCTGGTCTATGCAGTGTTTTACAGCTAAGGCTGAATAGTCAGACCTTGCCTCAGAAATAGAGATAGGTGATGGATGGATGATGGGTGGATGGATGGACAGATGGATGGTAGAAAAGAATAGAGCTACATAGATGGCTCAATGGGTTAAGGGCACTGACTGCTCTTCCAAAGGAGCCCAGTTCAATTCCTCTAACCCATATGGCAGCTAACAATTGCATATGTAAATCCATTTGCAGGGGATCTGACACACTTTTCCGGCCTCTAAGGATACTAGGCATGCACATAGTACAAAGACATACAATGCAGGCAAGACACCCATACACATAAGATAGAGAGGAGAAAAACAAATGTGATTTTGAGGGCCTGGCAAGATGGGTCAGCTTACTTGGCACTAAGACTGATAACCTGAGTTTGATCCCAAGAATCCACAAGGTAGAGAAAACCAACTTCACTTCCTCAAGTTGTCCTTTGGCCCCCTCACATTCAAAGCATGGCACATGTGCATGTACACACACAAAACCTATAACACGCAGTTTTTATTTATGTATTTTCATTTGTTTTATGAGACAGGGTCTCACTATGTAGCCCAAACTAGCCTTGAATTCTTTACCCTGTGCCTTAAGCTCTTGAGGGTTGGGTTTATAAAGGGTTCAGCTTTTTTAAACATGTATACAGCACTTGGCAGTATACAACAGGGTTTCACACTTAGCATCTCAGGGACTGTACAAGCTGCTGAAGTGTGAGACACCTGATCTACTGAGTAGGCCATATAGCTGGGTTTTGAAGTCTGTTCTGCCAGGGCAGGTATGGTGGCTCATGCTTTTAATCCCAGCACTCAAGAGACAGACAGATCTTGGATTTTGAGGCCACCTTGGTCTACATATCCAATTCTAGGCCACTAGGGATATACAGTGAGACCCTGCACTCTTCAAGCCATGGCCTGTCATGACCCTGCCATATCCTTATACACAAACAATGCCAAAATGGATGCATGACTCTGACAGTTTGTACAACTAGCACTTGATAACTGAAGGCAGCTGTCCTCGGTAGGCACGGCCTGGCTATAGAGGTATATCCCCAGGGGCCGGGGCACTTCTCTAGGGTACTTAAGTGCCTGGCAGACTGCAGACAAATGTCAGACAAGTGAACTGACATGTAAAGGAGAAAGGAAAGTTCTGAGCAGCTTCAGTGCGGCTGAGAAGCGACTTAGCAACAGGAGTCACACTGCTTAACCCTTATTTAACTTCAGGCAGAGGTCGGTACCCACAGTTAGACTGCCTTTTACTACTGTGATAAATTCAACTCTGACCTATCAATCAGGCAGTGCTTTATTCTGTGAGGAAAAACTAGGATAGCACACATCAGACAGAGAAACTTCATGGAAATCTCCTCAGCAATACTGCTACAGTACCAGGCACATGGTTTTTTGTTTTGTTTTTTTTTTTTTAAAAAAAAAAATTCTTTAGGAGATTCTAGGGAGTTCTCTGGATCAGAACTACAACTCAACACTGAAGCTTTAGAGAAAATGACCAGGAAAGGGAGAGAGACCACTAGCCCCAAAACTGTCCTAGCTAGTGTCCAATGTCATTTCCTTTCCTTCTGTGTTCACGTACTGACATGAAGGCATCTGTGACCAACCTGGTGAATTTGCACATGGTGGCAGCCTGGAACTTCCAGGCCAAGAGCAGCACTCGAAATTCGGTAGGATCAACACATAGGTCATTGCAAAAGCGCTCCATGCCTTCCTCCAAGATTGCATCCTCCCGCTCGTCCTTGTAGCGCCTGAACAGTTCTTCCAACCTCTGCAAGGAAGACTCCTCAGCATTGGTCTTGGACTCCCTCCCAGCATCTCCAGAAGACGTTGGCAGCTGGCAGGCCTCCGTGGCAGCCTCTGCTTTCTTGGTCCCATTGACAAGGATATCCCCAGCTGGTTTGCCACAAGGTGGCACCTGTTCCTCTCGGTGGCCAGCTCCGCGCCTGCTATGTGACTTGCTGCTGGGGTCCCGGTCTCCATTCTTGCTGCCCAAGGTTGATGAAGGATTCTTGCACTTGGTGACACACTGGCCCATGGTGGTAATGGCCTGGCCTCTAGAGTGGCCCCCTCTGGATCAGATGCCCTCGCTGCTGCTGGCCCATGTATTTCAACATGCCATCAGTTAGAGGAGCCAGCCAACCTGGAAGGAAATTACAGAGTAGTCACCTATAAGCAGAGGAGTGTGGTATAGACTCTGCAGAACTGCCCACAGAGACCACTATATTTCACTGAGCTAACAATGAGCCAAGGGAAAGACACCTCCTTTGCCAACTCACCATTACCTCTCCTGTAAGTCATCTCTGTGGCTTACCCTTCCTTGGAAATGGTGGCTAAGGGATATATGGAGAACCAGCATGGGAAATTCCTAGAATGCTTAATGTAGCAGATTCATTTGCGGGACACATCAGAGACTATAGTTCTGACAACTTTTGCCTTCACATAAAAAAGCTATCTGGACCTGAGCTAAGCCAGAAGTTCATCACCTGGCTCTACATCCAATAACCCTATGTTCAGATCTTAACAAAGATAGTTACAGTATGTCTTTTCCTCCTGGCATAACACAAGCAACACCTTGGAGTATAAACTATCTTGGTCTGGTAGCCATGGCAACTAGTTGAGCAGAACAATACAGAAGTAGCTAAGTCTGTGATAATGGTAATAGATGGAGCCAGTGACACTCCTTCCTTAGTAGGGGCCTCACCTCACAGCAGCCATTCCTTTTCCCTGCTCTCTCTCAGATGCTAACATAATAATCTCAGATGTACATAAAGGAGTGGAAAATAAACTGAAAGCAAAACTCCATGATGAAGCTTCTATGAATAATACTTTTGTTTGGTTTGTCAGGTTGGATTCTGGTGGAATAAGGAGAAGAGGCCATATCCAAGCCACTGTAATATTATAATGGCATAATAGTGAAGTAAAGAGTTACAATGGTAAAACTGTAGTAAAACTTCAGCGGCCAGCTGAAATGTGTCTGATCTCTTTGGGTTCACACAACTGTACTGTCCCAACTCCACCCACTTATATGGAGCCTGTACTCCAGGTACTTTCCCAATCTAGGTGTGTCTCCACACTCAATACACTCTCTGATAGAACTGCTGGATCAAAAGTAGCACTTTTTACACTGACAAAGAGCAAATTCTTCACTATGCACATTATTTATTGTTAATTTTTACATGAATTGCTAGAAATGTGTGACAAGAGCAGAAGTGACTTCTCTAATACAGTCTACTTAGGACTTGTTCCTAACTGTCAACTAGTTTGCTAGTATAGAAAATCCAGTTACAATTTAGTACTTGCAAAATTCTGCCAACTGCTACAATAATGGCAGCCACTGACACTGCACTGCTAGTATGTGGATCCAGAACCAGAAGTGGAACAAGGAAAGCAGACAATAGACAAAAATCATTGTCAGTCCAGCATGGACCTCTCACTTTTAAGGAGCCCCCATGGCCCTTCATGGTTCAAATTCAGAGCTCCTACGAGTCTGGTAATGGGGCGAAGGGCAGTTGTTATGAAAGGCTGAAAAAACAAAAACAAAACAGCTTCTACCAAACAGTGCCTAGATAAACTGAGAGTTACCTTCAAGAGGATTCTCTCTAGAAGGAAGCAGTGAGTAGTCATCTAAAAGGAACCACAACCATTCCTGTAGTTAAGGCAGACTCCTATCAGGGTGTGTCCTATTCTCCACCCTCAGACCAAAGACATGTCTACACATGCCCTCAAAGAACTGCAATTTCAATCTGCTTTAAAACACACACACACCCCTTGGTGCTTTGGCTATGAAAAGTGATAGACCCAAGCATAGTTTCTCACAGGCTGTTCATACTTAGGGCATGTAGTAAGCCATAAGTGAAACCTATTCAAATTTCAAAAGGCAAGGGGTTAATTCTTGGAAGGACCATCATACAAGAGAAGCAACTGTTCCAGCAGAATTCTCTCCAAACAAGAAGGACTGTAGCATGTGGAGGGTCTGGTTTCCAGATTTGTGTTTCTGAAGACTGGATTGCTGAAAGAAACAAAAGGCCCAAACTTACACAAACCCCACATGCTCACAGACTGGCAACTCTAATTCCCAGGCTCGCTGACTCACCAGTGTTTGCTGCTCAGCTCCTGCTACAAGAGGCCCAGCACCCGGGTGTATAAGAGGATTTCCTGCCCTCCATCTGACCCACCTACCCAGGCCACTCACCCCACCCCCACTGGACAGATGCTTCAGTACAGCAGCTCCCTCCAAAGCCTGGCACCAAGGCCTAAAGGTAAGGGGAACAGATGGGGCTCCCATAGAGGCCTAAATCCCATTTACCCTGCTGGGTCCCCATGTAAAAGCATCTTTTGATGACCTGATACAGTGGAACCAGTTGGAACCTTAAGGCTTTTAACATGCTCAGCAGATGAGAAAAGAGGAGAAATCAATGTTGACAGATGATCAATCACCCAGTGACAGAAGGTCAGCTTTCTTCCATCGTTCCTTTCTTCCCATTCGAGTGGGATAGACTAGTGGTCTCAAGTCAGCCAGTATTTTCTGGTCTGCTAGAAGGCACTGCTCCTGGGTTGCTCTTTTATTTCTCTTTTTCTCTGGGCTTCTTAGGGTCCAGTCAACCAGCCCTCTCTGTTTAAGAGGATGGCAGAACCTTTCTTTGTCTTTTAAAGTTGAAGGTCTTACTGACTGTTGGCTAATAGCAGCCATCAATTATTGAGCATATGATATGGAGCTAAGCTCTAGACTAACCAAGGACTTTAAGAACACTATTAGCTCATGTGCCCGCCTCACCACAGCCCCATTTAAAGACAGGAAAATTGAGGCCCTGCACATATACAATAAATTTATCCAGTATTAAACAGATACTGTTATCCAGTAACAAACAGAACCTGGCCAAGTTTAGTTCAAGAAACCACAACCTATACAACTAAACCCACATCTGGCAAAGGATCACAAGACAGTACACTGAGTAATGTTCAGGAGCAACAATACAGCATCTTCAGATTTACAAATCTGAAGCATCAGCCACCAGAAGAAACACCACACTGTCTGCACGCATATCAAAGACATCCTTATCACTGCCCTCCCAAAGGCCAGGCCAGCCAAGCTGCCATGAATCCAACAAGTACGCTCATAGCTCTCCATCCCAGGAAGGGAGGAAATGTGCTATCATGAAACTGAAGCCTCGTTCTGTGACTAACAGAATTTCCCAAATCTACCCACATGGCTATTTCATAAAGTCAGCCAAGAAATGCAGATAATAGTACCTGGAATTATAGCCAGCCCTACCCCAAAGTCATTAGGTCAAGTCATTCTAAAAAGCAGTCTCACAAGTGCTGCTGAGACAGCTCGATGATAAAGGTGCCTGCCACCAGGTGAGGGACAACATGAGGGCAATCCAAGATCAGAAAGGAAGGACAAACTTCTGAAAGCTGTCCCAGATGACTACACACAAGCCATGGTACATGAGCACGCATTCAAACAAATAATAATAAATAATAAAATGTATTAACAATAATAATAATCAAAGGCCAGGCACAATAATGCATGTGTTTAATCTGAACACTTGGGAAGCAGGGACAAGTGGATCTCAGTGAGTTCAAGACCAGCTTGATCTACATAGTGAAACCCAACCTCAAAAAAAAAAAAATCATACCACATTACCATCTTCAAAAGCTCTAAAGCCCTAACACACAGAAAATCAGGCTCTCCACAGGATGTGATTTCTTTGGGACTGAACCTCAATAAAAATCGAGCTGTGCTTGGGTGAATACTTAAAACTACTAGCCATGCTCTGCTCCTAACCTGAGGCTGGCTTTCCCTGTCCTCTTTCATCCAGTTCTGTAGGTCTGCAAAGGCAGAACCTCACACTTTGTAGGCAATTACTCTGTTAACGGAGGTGTCTTCCCAGGGGCTTTCCTCATTCCCACGACCACCTGCTGACAGCCTCTGCACAATCTAGACTCCGGTGCCAAGTGTCTAAAAACAACACAATTATTAGTAATGCCTATCACCTTCTATGTGCTAGTATATTGTAACAGCCGTATACTAGCAAATGTAGTTCTGTGATATTACTGAGTTCCAGAAAATTAAATGGCAGCACACTGAGGTCAGGAGGCTGACCTGGCCTAGGATCTAGGAAGGAAAAGTACAGCAACTGAGAGGATGAGTGAGTCACAGTGATGGCGTCTACTAGCCAAACCTGTCAGCAGCTCAGTCCATTGCACCTCGGAGGACTACTGAGCAGAGGAAATGAGATAATCCATGTGTTGGGTACATAGAAGCATTCAATGAAGTATCCGCCTCTCTGTAATAATTATTATTACACAAAGTCACTGACAGATTTGAGCTTCCTTTAGGACAGGAAGTGTTCTTCAGTAGCCAGCCAGCTCTACCATGTCAAGTAAAGTGTGTCTCCTAAGTGACTGCTCTCCTGCTATGTGGCACAAATGGTCAAAGAGAGCCGAGGTCAAGGAGAGGTGAGAGAAAGGCTGAACAAGAAGTGGGGAGGTGGAAGAATTCACACACACTCACACACACACACACACACACACACACACACACACACACACACACACTGGAAAACCTATTCTAAGCCTTTATACTCCTTTGGATATTTACTTACCAGACAGGAACTTGGTTCATCTTACACTGGATCAAGATCAGCCCCCAGTTTTTCTCCTTCAATCTTAGCTCCAGCTGTTTCTGACTCCTTCCCTCCCTTCTCTGCACATCAGCCTCCAGAATCTCCCTCCCTCTGTGCCAGCCCTGGCTGCTGTTCTTGAGGATAGGACTGGCTGCCTGCCCAGCTCAGCCCCAGCCTCTAGGCTGAAGCAGACACTGCTAGGCTCCAAGGGCAATCCTTAGTGGCCTGGGGTCCCTGGAGGTACTCCAGCTCCAGCTGTGCCTATCTCTTGGTAGTTTCATGAGGTAACAACCAGGAAAGCCTGTCTTCAAGTGACTTACTTGGTTGTTTAGCTGAGCCATAGTGAAGGACCAACCCACACTGAGAGCTGGTACAGACAGAGACAGGAAAGGGAGATGAGAACTGCTAAGAGAATTGAGAGGGACTCAGGAGGAAGACAACTGTGGGCCTGGGGCTACGGTTGCACTTTTATAACTAGCCTAAGAAGTAAACAGCTACACAATAGGACTACACAACAAAACCAATCTGCCAGCCTTCCCTGAGATTTCACTGAGAGGTTGGTCTTGTTTGGGTTCTTAAATGGCAATAAGGCAGGACATGAAAAGAGAGAAGACCAATATGATTGGTCTGTGCAATTAACATAAATAACTGTATTTTAAAAAAAATCACTACAGGGAGCTGGGGAGATTAAAGTGCCTGCCACAAAAACATGAGGACTTCAGTCTGGATCCCCAGCACCCACATAAAAACTGGGCATGGTAGTCCACATCTAGCCCCAGTGCTGGGGGCTAAAAACAGGAAGCTTCCTGTGGTTTCCAGGCCAGCCAGCCTAAGTGAATCAACAAGCTCCAGGTTCAATGATAAACCTTAGCTCAGAAAATATGGTGAAGAATGACATCTGACATTTACTCCACTACCCACACTTGCACAGAGCATTGTATGTATTTATTAGAAGGATGTGAACAGTACATTTAACTTTTTATATCTCTGTAAGTTAAATAATACTTTCTTCATTTTATAAAAGAGGGAATTAAATAAAATTCAGGGAATCAGCTTGAGGTAACCAGTGTGACTTGGATTTCTAACCTAATCTCTATCCTGGCCTTGCTTACTCTTCTTTGGTATAATGTGTGCCAGGGCATGCCAAACTATGATGACAGCACCCCCAAGAAGAAAATCAACTTATCAACAGAAGTGTATTCTAGAGGTTGAGTCTATATGCAGAGTATACTGACGACACCTTGGAGTCTCATCCAAGACTCCCATAAGCAATGTATCCCTTCAACAAGTCACTTGGCCTCTCTGAGTGTCTGTGACTCCAACATAAGAGGTTTAGATATGTCTTTTCAAAGTAGAATATTCTGGGGCTACTTAAGTTCCAATCTTCTGAAGACAAGAACTTTTCCTCCTTAGTGAATGGTTCACTTGCTTCTTCTTGCTCATACTCTCAAGAGTCAAGCTCAAAAGAAGAAAAACAGGTGACTCTAATGTGAACAATGAGGTGATAGACACCCTGGACTTTCTAGCCTTTTCTTCCCTTCATCATTTAGTATGAACTCTTCAGGGTCAGCCATAAGACCCTGGTAAGAAGCCCAAGGCAAGTTGTCTTTTTGATGTAGCTGATTGGCTCAGTAAGCCCTCCCAGAAGAACTGCTGGCTGATCAGAAGAAGTGTTGGCTGCTAATAGGGAGCCTGTGAAATGAGGAGCTAAAATTCAGCAGGTGAATGATACATCAAAAAAATACTGTCATCAAGATGTGTCAGCTCTGCTGTGACAGAAGGGAACAACCTGATGCCCTTCTCCATTCATTCTAGAGTCCAGCAAGAAGCTACCGACACACACTGGCATTCCCATATTATAGGAATATGAAATTTATGTTTCCGGGCTGGAGAGATGGCTCAGCGATTAACAGAACTGACTGTTCTTCCAGAGGACCCAACTTCAATTCCCAGTGCGCACATAGCAGCTAACAACCATCTGTAATTCCAAAATCTGACACCCTTACACAGTTATACATGCAGGCAAAACACCAATTCACATAAAATAAAAATATTTTTTTAAAAAGAAACTTATGTTTCCAACTTCTTCTAAACAGTTGTAGAGCTAGCTGAGTCCATGGTCTTACTTCTCACAGAATATGCCAGACACCTAAAAGCACAACATGAGTACATGAAACCACCAGTTTTTCTAAAGTAGTCAGTGTCAGAGGCAACCATACTGACAGAAACCATCCTCTAAGCCCAGACAAGACCATAAGAGAAAGACTCTTAGTCCACCTGGCAGCTACAGGTTCTGAGTGACCTTTTCAAAAAAAAAAAAAAAAGACTGAAAAGTAGGTACTCTCCAACTGTAAATGACTTCTAGAAAATGTAGAGATAATGAATGAGGGAAGACCATGGGAACTGCTCCTGGAACTTGAGGCCTAAAGTAAGATCACCCTCAGAGCTACTTAGTGGGGAAAGCAGTTTTCTCCACCAAAACAAACAAAGCCTGTTTGTTTCTATGTTTATGCCTTTAATTAAAGGTGTCTTTGCCCTAAGGTGCCCTACACTATCAAACTAAAACTGCAGCTCTATTAGGGTTGGGGAGAACTCACTACAGCAACCAATCTCAAAAGTGCAAAAGGAAAGAGGCATAAAGGAAGAAAAGAGAAAATATACACACACTAGATACATTTCTAGAAACCAACCTTGGGTCACATGGCTAACACCATCCAGCTTGGCACAAAGTCATTTATTTTTATTAGTTTGTCAATGGTCCTTAGGTGCTACACTTGAAATACAATCACTTACTGTATAATGAATGATGTTTTCATCAGTAATGGACAATGGTCACAATAGTGATGCCATAAGATCATAGTGTAGTTCTTAGGCAACCATAGACAACCATAGCTGTGGAAAAACAGTATTTACGATGATGCTGGCACAGATAAGTACCCTATACTGCCAGCTGTGTAAAAGTAAAGCACATACAACTATGTGTGGTATATAATATTTAATAAAAAGGTTACATTACTGGGCTACATATTTACAATACTATCTTTTTGTTGCTAAAGGGTTACTGTAAAACACCATGACAGGTGACTGGCAAGCAAGCTTATATATGTCATCTCTGTAACTGCATCAAGATACCATATGAAGTGAATGACCTATATGTAAAGACACTCAATAGCATCCATACAATGACAAACTCACTCAGAATCCATCCCTTAGTTAAGCAGTCCATGACTGCTTATGATAAATACATACTATTGAGACTATGTATCTATATATAAGGCCTGGGATTAAAACTAGTGTTGCTGGCTAGTCTGGGGGTTACTTGCCAAATACAAGGAAGACAACACAGATACATCCCACATAAACTTTCCAAAATGAAATAATGAAGCCTTTTGGTTTCTAGGCTTTAGAACTGAGCTTCATGTTTCCCCAAAATAACCAAAACTGGGCCTTCTCATGTCACTGGCCCACAACTGGATTGTTTGTTTCTTTCTCCCATCATGACTATTATTTAGTTTAACTACCTTTGCAAGTGCAAAGGGGCATGCTTAAGGAGACAGTGGATTTCTAGGCTGGCCACTGAATTAGTTACCTTTCTAGCTGGTGTTACCAACAACTAGAGAAGGAAGTTAATGAGACAAAATATCTGTTTTGGCTGTTCTAGAAGATTTGGTCCACCACTGTAGCAGGAGTGTGAGGTGGCAGCTCCTCACATGTTGGCAGATGAGGAAGCAGGTTGGACTGGAATCTATAACATATATCACTTTCAAGCCTTGCCTCCAGGGGACCACTTTCTACTGAAGAAGGCCACAGTCCCAAAGGTTCCAGAGCCTTCCTAGTCAGTGCCACTGGCTGGACATCAAATATATAAATACAGAGACCAACTGTAACATCCTCCTCTGTCATCAGTCCCCCACCCCACCACCCTGCTTTTCCCAATGACATTCCCTATTTAAAGGCAGAGGCTGTCTTGAGTTTGTACACCCTGGTACTGTAATGGAAACAGCCTGCCTATTACACTTTGCTCTATGTATCAGTTTGTTTCCTTCCTTGGGATGGTATTTCAGTAGACCTCACTGAAGGTGAACTGCTGATTAGACATCAATTCCCTGCTTCCAGGTAGCATGCAGATATTTGCCACCCAGGAGGTTAGCAGATTATAGCTAATTAGTCCTCAAACATCCAATTATGACATGAACTGTTCACTTTCTGGTCACCTTCTGAGGAAAAGCAGTTAAGTGAAGATGAGATTAGATTTTTGCATTTAGTAAAAGGAAAGAAGGGAAATTGTGAAATGAGTCAAAAGATGAGGAAAGAACCTGATACAAAAAATGATAAATGACTGTCTGAGAATGCCTTAGAGGAATACCTGAAAGATCACAGACAGACAGCTGAGGTTTCTAAACAAGTTTCAAGTTCATCACGCGTTATCACTGATCAATTTCCCAATGCTTGCTCATTCTTTATAAAGAAAATCCAAATCCATTATAAGACCACACAAACCAACTTCTTCCTAGATGTCCATGATGGAGGCCAACTGCTAATGCAGTTAGAGACAGAAAGAAGGAGGGACAAAAGGGACCTCAGAGCAAAAAAGTTTTTCTTTCAATCATATGAGTAACCTGGTCAGAAACATCCATAATGACTGCCAAATCTAAAGTACTATATACATATTCTAGAAGGTCCAAAAAAGGCAGACGTGTGTGTGTGTGTGTGTGTGTGTGTCCTTGAGGGTCAATGAATTTCACATGGGTTCTGGGGTTCTCAAACTCAGGTCCCCAAGCTTGCAAAGCAAGTACTTTAGTATAGCTAAGCTACTACTTTAACCTCTCAACAAAAGTTTAAATACTGTTATTTATTGCCACAAATGCTCCAGTCCACACATAACTCATGGGCTTATTTATATTCTACTATTCAATATGTCAAAATTCTTGTATTATATTGTATTATAGTCCAGAGGGAGCAAAGATACTGAGACTCCTTGTGTTAAAACATTGTACAGCTTGGTATCTCAATAAAGGGACACCATGATTTGCTGTTTTAATTTCTTACTTTCAGATGCTAACTTCCCCCTCCATAGTTCACTATTATATATGCATACTAGGGTAATAAATAGAAACTGAAGTTAAAAGCCAGAACATTAATAATTATTTCCTGAGAATAAATCTCAAGAAGAAAAATAAATAGATCAAAGAATATGCAAAAACATTTTATATAAAATCTATTCTAACAATGGATACATACTTTCAAAATACTGTATTTGCCAACTAATTCAATTTCCCTTAAAAAAAAAAAGATTAAGAAAATCTTTGTAAAGACATTATATTTAAAGTAAAACATGCAGGTAGCAAATGAGGAAGCATCTACCAGCTTCACTGTGAGCACAAGGACTCAAGAGAGCTGTTAAATGATGGAATAAGAAACAAGAAGGTCATCAAATGATCATCTTTCAATTTCATCTGAATTTCCTCAATGTATTTTTCTTTTTTACATATTAGACAAACCTTACCCTTTCCACCCTCCAAAAAGTTAAGATGGTACCATTTAAAAATCTAATGCATCCTCATCCTCTTAGCACTGAGCTGAGAATCTGGCTTTTAGACTAACAAGAGCCAGAGTGACTCATCTGCACATGGGGCTGTGGAGCCTTGGAAGCAGCTCACAGGCCTGTCATACCTGCTTTTTAACTACAGACTGAATCAAAGGACACTACAGAAATTAGCAGAACCAAGTATGCTTCCTCACCATCTAGACTCTTTATCAGATAACTGCCCACACTTCACCCTCTCTCTTCAACCCCTGGTGTCAGGCTGTGTGAATATGAGATTCATAACGAAACATGTGACTTAGGCACTCCACTGCCATATATACATTCCTGACTTCAGTGACTGTTACCAAGGGTACACAGGCACCCAAGGGAACCACTAACAATGGTAACCAAACCACAGCCACCAGGGAAAGTAAAATGTCTATCGAAGATTAAACGGACTCTTCACTGGGTGAGTTTCAAATCTAATGCATATGGCACTCAAGAATGAGATTCTTAGGTGGAAAGCAATACTGGGAAATTATAAACTGGGTTTAAAAGACATCATTTACACCTGGAATCCAATGGCTTCAAGAATGGACATCAAAGCTTACTTCATGAATACTCCAGGCAGTAATTTTTTACATTCCCCAGATGTCAGCTTGTATCACAATTGAAAGAGTTCTTACAAAGACAGTTAATGCTTCTCAGATCACCTACTTAAACAGCCAAGAAAGGAAGAGCCAATACTTAGACTTCCTGATTCATGTTCCTGGACAAGCTTACAAGGACACAGTTTCAACCCAATACGTCATGGGTACTCTCAGCTGAACAGGAGCAATCATCCCTGGCCCATGGAAGCTGACAAATTCCATTACAACTAGGTGAGCCATTAGGATACTATTTATATAAGATGGTATGACTAACAAGCTAAAAGAACTATCTTAACCCTCCTCCGAATATGAAGTTACAGAGTATTTACCCCTGCCTTCTATTGTAGAAACATTTTCTCTCACCTCCATGTTCCCAAGGAAGAACCTCCTTCCTTACTTACATTCAGGCATCATGTGATGGGATGTAAAGCAAACTCTCCTGGAAGTTTTACAAAATGTACAAAATGATATAACCAGTCTTCTTCCAGCTCAAAGGTATTTGATCTAAACCACATCCTATGAAACTGAAAAACCAGACATGACCAGAATTCTTGGTTTCAATTACTATCACTAAACAATTTCCCTTTAAGTGCTAAGAGCCAATTTAGGAAGAATTCATGTTTCTAAGACAGAGACTAGAAATGCTCATGGTTTGTCTATCTTTATTATACACACACACTAAGTGTATGTGTTGTGTGTGTGTGTTATTGTGTTTATGTGTGTATCCTATGTGAGTTATATATAGCCACATGGGTTAAAACTTATGCTTTATTTTCTTAACAGTTGTTTATTTTCACAAGTGCTTATGTGGCACGTTAACATGCATAGAGATAAACATGTTTAAATCAAGAGAGTTTAACATATGACAGAAAGCAACAAGCAACATGCTACTGTAGCCTTTGCAAAATAAGGTACATGCTTTTAATCCTAGCACTTAGGAGATAGAGGCAGGTGGATCTCTGTGAGTTTAGGGCTAGTCAAGCCTACAAAGTGAGACCCTGTCTCAAACAATAAAAACAAACTAAAGAGGCTACTCAGTTCTTGCCTATTTCCTGCTCAAATCACCACTATGTAAGGGTCAATGCAGTGCTATCTATTTTACTTGCCCAGGCAGGCCCTATTTTAGGAAAATCCAACATGAGAAAAATTCCAAAGTAAAGCAGTAGACCCAAAGGCTCTTTCTGCTGATCATCAATGTTGGACACCTGAGGGCAACTAGGGGTCCAGATAAATTACATATATGAATGCACACACATTTTGCATCTAGTAACAGAGGGGGTTCAATGAGCTGTATGAAACTTTCTGAACTGTCAACAGTTTTGCATGTACTTCAAGAACCACATTCAATCCCTTCACTCCTGAAGTCCTACCTGAGCTTTCTAGAAAGAACAGGACATGCTTTGTATGAAAAATAACTGCGGTTACACATCTTCAAGGACACCTTGTGCCTCATGTTCTCACTTTAAGTTTGGGAAAACCAACCAAAAGATCATTTGTCTTAGTTCAAATACTGAGATGGATTCAATCAACCTATGTGTTACTGTACTGTAATCTGGGACAACACTTTTTGTTTGTTTTGTCTTGGTTTTCATTTTGATAACTTGGATTTTCATCTGGTTTGCTTTGTTGTTTGTTTTTGTTCTCTTTGCTTCTTGAAACAGGTATCATGATGTAGCTGTGGCTAGCCTGAAACCCAAAGAGATTCTGTCTTTGAATTCCAAGTGCTGGAATTAAAGGCATGTGCAACCATGCCCAGCAACTTTGGGTTTTTTTGGTTTGCTTTTATAGATATAGAATCCAGGCTAACCTTGAATTCATGATCCTCCTGTCTCAGCTTCCCAAATGCTAGGAATACAGGACTGCAATACCAACCTGGTTTCATTCTCTGAGACTCTCATTTGTTGATTTGTCTGATCTTTCAAACAGTACAAATTATATCCTGTGCATCTCAGTTCCTAGGCACAAGACAAGTGTTTGCCATGTACTCACTGTTGAACCACTGATAGTGTGGTATAAGAATAAGAATGCCCCTACAGACTTACAGATTTAATGTTTGGCCCCCGGTTGCTGAGTTATATAAGAAGGATTAGGAGGTGTGTCCTTGTTGAAGGAGGTGTGTCACTGGGGGTGGGCTTTGAGGCTCAGTCTATCTCTGCCTGTAATTTACAGATCAGATGTGAGCTCTCGGCTACTGTTCCAGCAACATGCCCGCCTGCCACTGTGCTCCCTGGCTGCCATGATCAGGGACTAATCCTCTGAAACTGGGAGCAACCCCTAATTAAATGCTTTCATAAGTTGCCTTGATCATGGTGTCTACTCAGAGCAATAAAGCAGTAATGAGACAAATAGTGAGTGCTCACAATGCATGAGGCACTAGTCTATCACTTACTGCCCTAACTCATCATGAATAAGGCATGCTTAGCTCTTGCTCTAGAACAATTATGCCCAACAAATCATATTTATACGAATTCTGATGAAATGATGCTACAGCAAAGGGAACTGAGTCCTATGGCTAGAAACCTCAATTTCACTTCTCAAGAACTGGTTCTTAAGGTCAGATTTCTGTGAGTCTCCTCCACCCCCAGCACTCTACCACCTTCAGAAAAATAGGGGAGGGGTTATCTCATTGTTCCAATTATTCCCCACTTTATCACTTTCTCAAATAATGTGGTACAAATAGCTTCTTAACCAGTAGTATATGGTTCCATCGCTCCCCACTTCACAAGTTCACCTCTTCTAGTAAAACACAGAATAGAGACTGAAAACAGAGTTCCACCTGACTCTTCTGAGTCACACCTCATTCCCCTGCAGGAAGAAAGGGTATCACATTATTTACAGAAATCATTCCTGCCTCTTGTTTTACAAAGGTACAAGCCCAAAGGTTAATTGAAGCCACAGTCAGTCACACAATACTCTCGGAAGACCTGGTGAAAATCTTCAGGAGCTGGCTACCCTCCCCAGCTCATACATGAAAATATCTTATTTAAAGGAGCTTGAGACCAAGAGCCTTGTTTTGAATACTGCATATACTTATTTTAATAGGGTGTCAAGTACTTAAAACATAGAGGACTAATGCCACTTTTACAGTTCTGGAGACATTTACTGCCACTCCGTCACTCATGAAGACTCCTTGATGCTGGGTGTGGGGGTGTATAAAAAGAGGCAGGTGGATCTTTGTGAGTTCCAGGACAGCCAGGGCTATCCAGAGAGACTTTGTCTCAAACAAACAAACAAAACAATTTTCCCCTGATCAGAGAGTGACTTCTGACTTATCTTACTAACACATGTACCTTGCCAAGGACAGTGAGAGATGAAGGCAATACAGCTCGACTTCTTCAAATCTCCTAGAGGCAATGCGCTATGCAGCATATGGCAGCAAGGAAAGACCAAGAACTAAAGTCCTCAAGAGAGCTTCCAAAGCCAGACATACTTGCCAAGAAGCAAAGAGCAAACTCCACCCCCACTGGCTGGCAGGCAGGCCCACACACTCTGCTTAGCCATGTCAAACAGCCAGCTCTTGCTGTCCCCACCCCCAGGCACACCTAGGATATTTGGGGTAGCAAGAGAATAGCAACACTGGTGACTCTTCTAGGAGATGTTGTATAAAAATAGACCTTCCAATTTTAGACCTAAAGTTGAAAAGAAAAATAGCCAGAATTACAAGTTTGTTTTAACACAATACATTGAAAATTCCAAGTATTACAAGTTTAAGTGCTGGTAGCTGGGGAGGAGGTCACACCACCACAGGGCTCCTTAGTGAGTGGGCAAACAGTAAGGCCTGTTTAAGAGTGCATATCCACCAGTGACAGAATTAAAAAGTCTACCATGTAGGGTGACAAAAAACCAAACTGACTCCTCCTGTGGCTGTCCACAGTGCCAAGGCTGACACAAATGAATCTCGGCAGGAACTTAAAAGACAAAAATGTTAATAAACCTTTTTTGAGGATGGTCAAAAAGAAATGTTTGAAACCCTGACTATGACTCATTTTTCAGAAATTAAGTCAGTGTAACAATTAACAATGGGGAGGAGGTCGTCTAAACCAATTTTCTAAACTTCAGTCACCAACCTTTTTATTTCTAGGTTTTAACACCTATTCTTCACCAACATACCTTATGTCAAAGCAAAAGCCAAATGCCTGCTTTTCACAGCAAGTTGGTAGCCCTTGGCAGAGCTATCGAGAACAACAGAAGACCCAGAAAGACAGCATCATGTAATGAAGGCCTCAAAAGGATTCCTGGGCACCGTAAATTGCATAACAAATCGATTCTGTGAAGCAGCCAGGATTAACTCCCATTCATCTGAGTTGACTCAGTATTGCCAATGGGCCTATCAAATGGAAGGCTCATTATCCACCACAGCTGAGCAAAGGCACAGTGACTGGTCTCTCTGTGTATCAGCTTGCTGACAATAACTACTCAGCAAGAAAAATAAAAAAAACTCATTACTCCCCTCCTACCCACCGAGTGAATTTTTATGATTGAACTTTAAGGATGTTATATGACATCTTCCTATAACAGATGCATTATTATGTCTATTACATGTGCAGAAATAAATGCATTTTATATGATTTACTTCCATGGAATTCATGGCTCATGACAGTCAAATATAACCAGCTTAGCACTTAGGAGGCAGTGGCAGGAGGATCTGTGTGTTCAAGGCCAGCCTAGACTACACAGCAAGTTCCAGAACAGCCAGGACTATGCAAAGAGATCCTGTCTTAAAAAAAAAATATATATATATATATATGTATCATATGCAGTACATAGAAGAGAAAGGATGCTGCTGTCTTGGTGACAGTGTTCTAGCCTTCAAGCCATAAGAGGGAGGAAGTGTGTAAATGAACAGGGCCAGCTGACACCCAAGGACAGGTTCCAGACTCTGAGGGAACTGGGGAGGGGAAAGGAAATAAGAAGTGTACTCACATATGTGACAAAAAAGCACAAAGAAGGACTCCTTGGGAGGAGACCGAGGATTAACAAGAGAAGGGGTTGAGGGAGAGAGAGCAGTTAAGGAGATAAATAAGAACAACGTGTACAATGATATATATGTATGAAAATGCCATTATGAAACCCATTAATTCACATGCTAACTCAAAATATAAAAGGATAGCAACTACAGAAGAGAAATGAAAAATAAGTTCCTACTCTGTATCTGGTGCTCTGCACAATTTGTCTTCATGCATGTGACTCTAGGTACTCTCTCAAACTGTCCCCAAATACTTCCCTAAAGTTCACTACGTACCAAGCACTGTTTGTAAAACATTTTATACACAACTAAACAATGGCATAACACTAACACTAACCTTAGATATATCTCACCACCTCACAGAAGACTGAGGCATGAATTCTAAGCAAATAGCCAAAGAACTGGTGTTTTACTGTTTCTCAAAACAAAACAAAACACCAAGTTGGGTATTGTGGCACCTGCTTTTAATCCTAGCAGGGGCAGGTGGATCTCTATGTTGTCATGACCAGCATGCTATACATAGCAAGTTACAGAGTAGCCTGCACTACACAGTGTGAGACTTGTCTTTAAAACAAACAAACAAACAAAAACCTTTCAAATAAGAGTGGTGTTTTATTTGGGGCACCAAAGTCCCTAGCCTCTGAGAAGAGTCTGAGAGGAGGTAGCAGTTTTCAAACTGCAAACTGTAGCAAGAAATAGATTCTGGGGCTGAGGTTAAGAACACTGGCTGCTCTTCCAGAGGACCAAAGTTTGATTCCCAGCACCCACATCAGAGCTCATGACTATCTGTAACTCCAGTTCCAGAGGACCCTCTACCTTCTTCTGGCCTCTCTGGGTACAAGGAGCACCACACAGGCAAGCACTCATACACATTTAAAAAAAAAAAAAAAAAGATTCTACATCCTGATCTAATATACACACAAACACATGTGTAACACAAAGATGCTGTCATGATGCAATACTGACTGACTCTTGCTTCTGTGATGTGCTCTGATTATTCCTTTTCCAGGTTGTTTTCAATTACTGGTTATGATCCTCCAAGGAGAAATGGCCCACAGTTTGGAAAAATCTCAAGACCAGACTTGAAGTTTTCCTATGTTAGACATGTTATGTACTTTCCAGTTGTCATACCATTTAATCTTCACAGACATCCATGAAGGGAGATGTTTCTGCTCTCTCTATCTCATAGGTGAGGAAATAAACTCAAAAATAAGGCAGTTTGCCAGGTAAGGTGGCACACTCTTGTAATCCTAGATCTTGGGAGACTAAGGCAGTATTTCAAGTTCCAGGTTACAGAAACTTCCTTCAAAATTAATAATAATAATTTTTTTTAAAAAGAAAGAAGAAAAGTAGACAACTATTTCATACAAGTCAGTCTCTATGGTATGACAGGAACAGGAACTGTACATTCATTCCATTTGTTCCCCTAGTTCCCATCTTCCTTTCACATAGGCAGGGAAAGGTGTCTAATCTGGCCAAGAGTCTATAGGCAGAAATGATGCTAGGAGGTTCAGGCAGATTCTTCAGGTCTAAGCAATAGACTGGTAAGTGTCACGGCTGCCATTTTATCACCTGCTGGGGTGAACCAAGGTAATAATCAAGACAATACAGATAGTGCAGTATGAGACAATGGAATCTGCATCCTCTGGTCTCTGTAGGGCTTTACCTGCTCACGACTGTAGGACACATAAGCAATAAATTTTGTTAGATTATGCCAAACTTCCTCAGTAAGGCTACAGTGACTCGGTTGAGGCTTCTTGAGTGTAATGCCTTCACCAGGGCTTTACCTACTTCCAGTCTCCGGCTGCACAGGAGTGATCATACACAAATACAGTGTAGACAGTCAATGTACCTACTTAAAATCATTTTCTAGGACTGGGGATGTGGCTCAAAGGTGTATAGTATTACTCACCTTCCATGTGCAAACCACTGGATATAATCCCTAGTACTCCCTTTCCCAAATTATAAACCCTTTCCACTACAGACTGACATCTAAACTCACCAAGGCACACAGGACTGACTCTTCTGGACCTGATCTCAGCTTTTATCATCACCCCCTCCCCTTCCCTTTCAATTGCCTGGGCATTTTAATGTACTAAAGTATTCCTCAAGACACCATGGCCTTGCCTGTCTTTATAAGTGAATGTTCCCCCTTCCCAAGTCTCTGGTCTTGTTTCTTCAGCCCTAGCTCAGACTTCCTTCTCACAAGACTTCTTGCCACTGACTCCCTGGCACTTGTTTTGGTATCACAGAGTCATGCAACATTGATTTTTACAAACCATCTAATTGTTATTGTGTCTGGTGTTCCTACCATGCTTGAAGAAAAGATCTACTAAATCTTCTAAGAAAGAATACCTGACAACATATAAGCACCGTTGTCTTCCTGAAACACCACATATTCAACCACTAGAGGGCCTGACCACCAGAACAATTCCCTTGAATACAATGGTGAGAGAAAACCATTTTTGAGGCCAAGAGTTTCTAGCTTAAAAGACTGGTTTTGAATTTCAGAAGTCCCCTATCAATGATACACAGATCCGGGAAAGACTGTCCCTTGGTCCTATATTCCTAACTGAAAAACTACAAAATCTGCTTCTTCTTAAGGAGAAATTATCTTGTATCTGTTTGGAAACCCTAAGCACCATCAGAGTCTTGTTTTGTTAAACTGCTGTGGCATCAAAAGCTCTTCTACTTACTCGGATTTTGACAAGCACAAATGCCAGGGGCCTTCAACATTTGTATGAAGCCAAGTATTATATGCAAATAGTATGCAAATAGGAGAGGGGCTTAGGATAATTTACAGGGAGGAAAAACCCTTTCCTTATAAACAGGGAAAAGGCAACTGGAAAGGTTTTCACCTGTTGCATAACTTTACTAGCATTTTCCGCTGGGTCAGGCAATGAGCTGGATACTTAGAAAACAAATGCTCTGATAAATTAAGCAACTCCTGTTTCTTGGCTAAGGAAGCGTCCAAAGTGACAGTTAAGTCTCCATTTGATGCTCTGTCTGATTTGAAACTATCACAAAGTTCACAAGTTTCCAAAATCTTGAAAAGATTTATTTTTAATTCACTTATTGACCTTGTGGTGGTCAGAGGACAACTTCTGGAGTTGTTTCTCACCTTCTACCATAAGCTGGCAAGGGCCTTAACCCACTTGGCCATCTCAGTAAGCCCCAAGCTTTCTCTTATAATGAAGAGATTCTGGATTAAATAAGATGACCATAATAAATGGTGCTGAAACCAAGACATGTTGATCCAATGGCAATTTCTCCAAGAACAGAAAAAAAATGAACAACTGTCTGTAGCCTTGCAAAGGCCTGCCATAGAGCAAAGGCAACCACTGCAACTCCCATCCTCTTTCAGATTTATCCAGACTCTCTCCAGCTGTCAGGATACAGACTATTTCAGACATGCAATCTCTACCCTCAAAAGGTGCTCTTGTGGTTTTTACATCCAAGAAAAAGGTCACAATGCCTGATTTGAAATCCAAGAAAATTAAAATCTGCTCAAGGGACACTTGCTTAGAGTAGATATTAGTAGAAATGGAGATTTTTAATCCCCCAATAAACTACAGCCTGGAGCAAAGATCTTTTCCCTTTCCTAGTTTGCCTTCCACAAGTCACAACCTCTCAAGAGGCAAAAAAGCATGAATGACAAAATCAAAATTATATGAAAATGGACACATAGCGCTAGATCTCATCTCAGTTGGGAAACATCTGAGTTTCTCATTATGAAATCATGCAAAGGGCTGGGCACACAGCTAGCTCAGTGGTAGGGTTCTCGAGTGACAGTTCTGTTAGGTATCTGGGATAGCTAATCCTGCTTGTCAACTTGACATACCTGGAGGAAGGAATCTCGATTGAGGAATTGCTATCAAATTGACCTGTAGCATTTTCTTGATTGCTAGTTGATGTGGGAGGAGCCAGTTCACCAGGTGTAGTGCCACTCCTGGGCAAGTTGGCCTTGCTTCCCTAGATGTCAGACTATAAAGTGTAAGATTAAATAAGCCCTCTCCTCCTTCAGTTGGTTTTGGTCAGTACTTTATTAAACAGAAAGCAAACTAAACCATGTACTTGCTGTCAAGCCTGAGTTTGGTCCCCGGAATTCATGGTAGAAGGAGAAAACTGACACACACAAATTGTCCTGATTTTAACATACTCACCTTGGCACAAGAACACACATACACACACTCTGTCTCTCCCTCGCCCCCCACCTCTCTCTCTCTAATAATAAAAAAAAAAGAACAAGATCATTTGCAAAACAACCAACCACCAAAGGCAGATAATAAAAGATGACTGTTAAAACATGAAGAAGTCAAGGGACTATGGGTAATTAAGGCTTTAAAACAACAGAACAGAAGAAATACAAATACACCTGGATGCAGCCTTCTCCACTTCTGCTGTTCCACAGAAATCTGAGCTTTCTACGGGGCTTTACTGGGGCTAAGGAACAGCGCCTCCCACAACAGGCTATGATTTCTATCACTACTTACCTGACTCTCAGATCTGTGTGCAATTATTAGAATGAGTAAGGCAGGATTTTTAACACTGATTTAGTGTTTAACTTTATTTTAGGGAACAAGTCACAGAGTCCCTTTAAAGCAGTCACCACCAACAAGTAATATATAGATCACCTCTTAAAAGAGGCTGAGCCTAGATTTCCAAAACCTAAAATCTAAGTGCCAGATCCACGGTCAGGCTTTTTCTCCTCCCTGGTCCTAAACTCACACCTTAGGGAGTCCCAACATCAGTGTAAATGACTAATGATCAATTCTTTGATTGGGGGACAAACTAAAAGAGAGAAGAAAATGGCATTATTCACTTTCTCATCGTTTAAAAATGAAGGTACCATTTATTAACATCTGTGATATTTAAAATTCTATACAATGCATTCATGGGATTTGGGCAATGTCTTTATTTTAAATTTTACACAATCTATCTGTGGGTATTTCTGTAATATTTGTCAGTCTGTTTAAGTTAGACAAGTCTTTAAATCTGTACAAAGTTGGAACCTGCCAATTCGACAAAGACACTGTCATAAGGTGTGGCGCTGTATTACACTTACTCAAGTCTTGGAAGTACTAGGCAGCCATTCCCATCCCACCCTTATTCTTTTATACACCCAACTGAGCACCTAGTTCTTTCCTTAAAAGCTTAAAAAAAGAATTAGACCTGCTGGGCATAGTAGTGCAGCTGGAAGACTGAGCAAGTAAATCTCTGAATTGGAAGCCAGGTCTATCTACAGGTAGTGAGTTCCAAGCGAGGAGGGGGGGAGGGAATATGCCTTCTAAACTAGGTGTAGTGACTCCACCTTTAATTCCAGCACTCTGGAGGCTTGGGCTGAGGACTTTCTGTGAGTTCAAGGCCTGAATCAGCTACAGAGGAAAAACTCTGTCTCAAAAAAAAAAAATAGGTGCAAAATATGCTTTCTATTGTTCCATAGATTCTAGTTTTATTTGATGGTTTTATTGAGGTTGTGAGATAACACCTCTGTGTCTTAAAAGAAAGAGAGAGAGAGAGAGAGAGAGAGAGAGAGAGAGAGAGAGAGAGAGAAAAAAAGGAAGGAAGGAAGGAAGGAAGGGAGACCATTCTTAGCACCTTTAATCCATGTAGTCACAGGTGTGACATCCCAGTTACATGTTCATACTACACATTAAAAATCATTAACCATGCACTTCCCAGAATCATCAGGAGTACAAAAGTACACCAGTGCACTCATTTCAGCAACATATGTACATATAACCAGGGCCCTGGAGATTCAGCAGGGCAGGGTCAATCCCTTTAATTCCCATGGTAGAAAGGGACAACTAGTTTCCTCAAACTGTCCTCTGACTTACATATATATACCCCTCTGAACACACACAAAAAAAATATTTTTAAAAATTTTTAACTAAAAAAAAAGTATTGCTAAAGCAACACTTTGAAAAACAGTAAATTAATCTTACTCCTTTGCATCCAAGCTAAAGAAAGCACAAAGGGGATGTGACCTGCATAAAGATACAGCAACCAGTAACAGAATACAGAGCAGAGCAAAGGACACTATGTGCATCTCCAGGAGCCTTAGAGACCTGGCCGCATCACCAGCAAGTGAGCCTGAAGCAGGTTTGGGCTGTTCACTTTCCCCTACAAACAACAAGCACAACAAGGTACTTAGCAGCTGATCTTCTCAGACAATCTAGACTGGCTGAAACAAATCTGTTTCCATCCACAGTCTCAAGAAGGCTTGTCCAACTCACTGAACCTCAAGGCATATGGCCAAAGATAAAAATGTCTCCTGGACCACCAATTTTGGACCCAACAATATCTTAGCCCTTGGTCCTCATTGTTAGACTGACACAGGTTCTAAAGCGATGGTTCTCAACCTGTGGGTTGAGATACCTTTGGGGTCAAACAATTCTTTCACAGGGGTCACCTAAAACCATCCTGCATATCAGATATTTATAATTCATAACACTAGCAAAATTAGTTACGAAGTATCAATAAAATACTTATATGGTTGGGGACCACCACACATGAAGAACTGTATTAAAGGATTGAAGCATTAGGAAGGTTGAGAACCATTGCTCTATAGGATTTCAGGAGGAAGAGTTTCTATATCTAATTTTTAGGACAGCTTTGGAAACAAGTTGGAAGTTTTTATTAGCGTCACTCATATATTTATTTCTCAGGTACTTTGAGAGTAAGTTCTATTTTCAAGTGATAGATAACTGTGAACCTAGCAATGTTTCACATACTATATCAGGGGTAGAATGATATAGTCCCTTCTTAGTTCCTAAGTAAGCTTAGCTATATATGACATGTAGTTAATAATAATAATGCATTTTTATGACATGTACTATATATCATATTATTCCAATGCACTAACAATCATTACAACTATTTACTGTGATGAATTTCATTTGACACGATAGACCTCACCCAAGCTCCAAGGCAAATGAAGTTCAGACTCACAATCAAAGTGCTCACTCTAGACTTGAGCATTTAACCAATGTTTATGTATATTCAAATATTTTTCTTATCAAAAAGTAACACGGAACACAAGCTTTTAATCCTATCACCTGGGAAACAGAGGAAGGTGGATCTCTGAGTTCAAGGCTAGCCTAGTCTAAACAGTAAGTTCCAGGTAACCCAGAACTACATAATGAGATTTTGTCTCAAATAAATAAACAAACAAACAAATGTAATTAGAATAAGATGAAGGCTGTACCAGTAAGCTACCTTGTTTCTGACATCAGGGAGGTCTAGCATCAATACATCTGTGAAGTTCAGGAATACAGCACACTCTAGGAATGCTTTTCATACTATACTGACTGAGTCTGCTTTTTATACAGCCTAGACCACATACAGTCTCAGGCTAGCCTAAGATACAATTTGAAATTCTGTTTCAGAAACAACAAAAACATGCAACTGGATAATTGAAGTGGAATAATAATAACAACAACAATAATAATAATAATAAATGGCCCTCTATCTCTGATTCCTTCTAGTTTTTCAAACCCTGGAAATGTCCTGACACATCTTTCATCACAGGGGAGAAATTCACCTTGTACCAAACCTGAGTTTACAGGGTGATTTCAGGGTGGGCCTTTAGAAGGTTTTTTTTTTTTTTGAGGGGGGTGCATGGGGGGGTGTCAAGCCAGGAAAACTTAAGCATGGAATTCTATTTTAGGTCCTATTTTCTCAGAGATGGCAATAGGACACTAGAGAAGAACCAATAACCATGCCTATATAATGAAATCTCTAAGCCCAGTATGATGTATCTGACCATCATGCCCAGCTAGGAAACACATCCACCACCACCAATGAAGCACAATCATTCAATGAGGCCTGAGAATTTCCAAGTTGGTGAGCACAGAGACTTGCTGGGAGGGTGGTGGGACTGGTCGGCCTGAATCCCAAGGAATTAGAATTCCCCTAGGAATCTTAAAAAGGATAATGTCTGAAGCTCCAAAGGCAGCAGAGGGAAAACTTTCAGTCAGAAAAGAAACTTGATCTACGGAAGATTTACAACCCTTCATTTCACTGGAGTATAAAATAGTAAGAAGGGGGGGCTGGAGAGATGGCTCAGCGGTTAAGAGCACCGTCTGCTCTTCCAGAGGACCCGGGTTCGATTCCCAGCACCCACATGGCAGCTAACAACTGTCCGTAGTTCCAGTTCCAGGCAAACACCAAAGCAAATAAATAAATAAAGTTTTTAAAAAAAAAATAAAAAAAAATAAAATAAAATAAAATAAAATAGTAAGAAGGGAACCCCAACTTGGCCAGACTGTTTTAGTTATGCATATTTCTGGCCTTCTATTTAATTAAAGTTTACTCTCACATCAAGACCAATTGAATGGAGGTGGGGGAGGTTAGGTTGCTGTATTTTTTTTCCTTCTCCCAAATGTGGCTACATTGAATAAATCTTTTTTTTTGTTGTTTATTTTTGTTTTGCATTTCACTATAAATTTTGATTGTTCAATTAGTTTATTAGCTTGTTGGGGCATAAGATATAGTTAAGTCCAGTAATGGCAGCATGCATCTAGAGAGCAATAGATACTACACTTTCAAGTCATCTATTACCCTCTGCATCAATGTGGCTGGTCTGGAATGGGGCTCAAGCCATCCTTCTACCTCAGTCTCCTAAGGGAACTACACACATAGACCAAAGCATCTACCTCTTTTTTTGGGGGGAGGGGGGGAGGGAAATATGGGTTCAACCCAAGGATTTACATATGCTGAGTAAGCATATACAAGCTACAATCCCAGCCCAAATTAAGGCAGAATAGAAAGACAATAAAGTTAAAGGAATGTAGCAAGAAAAAAAAAAAAGCCCCCCAAACCCTTGGATTGAGAATAAAAAGTAATTAAGTAGCTGGGTTTGGTGGCACTTGCCTGGAATCCCAATCTCCAGAGGCAGGAGTATGTCTGAGTTTGAGGCCAGCCTGATCTACACAGTGAGTTCCAAGGACATCCAGGACTATGTACAGACCCTATCTCACAATAACAACAACAACAAAAATAATATATACCTCACAGACTAGATTAGAAACCACATTAAAGTAAAAACACGTCTTATTACATGTACTGTATACCACATGTGTGCCTGTGGAGGTCAGAAGAGGGCATAAGACCCCTGGAATCGTGAGCTGCCATGTGGATGCTGGAAAATAAACCCTGGTCCTCTGCAAAAGCAGCAAGTGCTCTGAATGACTGAGCCACCTTTTTCACCTGTTCTGTTGTTGTTTAAATTTGTTTAAGTGTACAGGTGTTTTGCCTGTATGAATTATGAGCACATGTGTGCCTGGTGCCCAAAGAGGGGATCATATCAACTGGAAATGGAGTTACAAAGAGTTATTAAGTACTAGGAACCAAATCTGAGTCCTCCAGAAGAGCAACAAATGCCCTTAACTGCAAGCTTGACTAGGAATAAGTATTCCCAAACATTTTTATCTAATTTTAAAATTTTTAGGTCAATGTAATTTGAAAACCACCAAAATCATATATACAGCTACTGCTGCCACTCTGTGACTATCTTTTTTCCTAACATCCCTCCCTTCTTCAATGACAGTTCTTGAGTCTGTTAATCATCTAGATCTGCTTCACAAGCTTGTCCTGAAATTCTTTTCTGCAGCACTTGGTTTCACCTATGCAGAGACTCCTGAAAGATCCCCCTATGGATGCTATAGGAGCTGGCACAGGGCTGTAGCTACTGCTCCTGCTGCCACTGACTGTTACAGACTTTATTTAAAAAGGAAGGAAGGAAGAAATCCTGGAAGGCAATGGTGGTGTGCCCACTTTTTTAAAATCCCAGTACTCAGAAGGCAGAGGCAGGTGGATCTTTGTGAGTCTGAGGCCAGCCTAGTCTACAAATCAGGTTCCTACACAGAGTTGCTACACAGACAAACCTTGTCTCAAAAAGCCAAAGAGGAAGTGGAGGAAGAGGAGAAGAAAGAGGAGGAGGAAGAGTCCTAATTATCACTCACAGCCTGAGCTCTATGAATCGTACAAGCATAATGTCAAACCTGACAGGGGAGTAGCAGTGGGAACCTCTGAACCTGTCTGTAGTCTACAAGAAGTTGGGATAACTTGGTTATACCCACAGCTAGCATCTAAGTGGCGCAATCTTGAAAGACTGAGTCATTGGCATGTGGGGTCTGTGCTAATTCCAGACAGTATCAGAGCTCAGTTGCTGGACACGCAGTTACTGCCAGAAAACTGTTGGAACAATGTAATTTGTAACCTCAAAAACAGATGCACACATTAAAACCAACTTCACCAATGCTCACAAGACACTTTACTGCTCTATGTAGTCATAGAATCTATGCCTGTCACCAACTCAAGGGTACTGTTTGTCATTTTCAACACTAGGAAATGAGGTCCTTCAGTCAGATCCACAAGTACCCAGTAGAATAAAAATCTTTTAAAAGAAAAACTAGGACTGGAGACATGGCTCAGAAGTTTAAGAGCATGTACTGTTCTTCCACAGGACCTGAGTTCATTTCTAACATTCACACTACTCACAACTGCCTATAACTGCAGCTCTAGGGATGCTCTCTTTTGACATCTATACGTACACACAGAGACAATTACAGACACATATACATAAATGAAAATAAGCCATTGGGGGAGGGGTGAACACACTAAAGAACTATGTGGGCCTGCCAAAGAAAACAGAGAGGTTGTAGAAATACAAAGTTTAAAACAATTTTATTCAATATATTTGATTGTTATTTAACTTTTGTAATGTTCCCAAAAGAAGGTCAGTCAGGAATTATCTCAAGTTCAAAAGTAACTGTTGCCGCCTCTAGAGGAATGTTGTTAAATAATGATAACCATCACCTAGTGTCTTCTTCGTTATGTACTTTATCCAGACTAAATGCCCAACGACACATTTCTCATCTCACCAGCTTCTGATTTGTGAACTCACTTTTTAAATAATAAATTGTTTTTTAAAAAAATGTATCAAGTCCTAAATGATGAAAAGAATAAATTAGTGGGAAAAAAATGATTCCAGTACTCATAAGCAGTCCATCAGGAATGTCCAGTCAACTGTGAAGGCTAGTATAGTCACAACATCCACTGCATCCCTACACTCTTACTTACAGCAGAAACAAATGTTTTCACAGAGATCAGGTCCCCAGCCCTCCTAGTGAGTGATACTCCCTGAAGTTAGACAAGTCTCTTCCCCACTAACTCTTTCCATGATACCCCCACTTACAACTCTGGCCACATAATGTCTTGCTACGTTACACACTTCAAATGAACTACTCAATGTCTAGAAAAGTCTGTGGATTTCATAAAGTTAGGAAGCCCAAAGTAACATTCTTCCCATGAGCATGAATTTTTCAGCAACAGTTTTGAGTTAAAGACTAGGTAAATGACTGCTTTAAAAAAAAAAAAAAAATTGATTTACAAAGACACAAGAATGATGAAAATATTAAAAACTAACAGAGCTTTCACTATATAACTCTCCACTCCTGAAAATATCACCACACTTAGGGAAAAAAAAATGTCTCTTTAAAAGGCCTCAAAGTATTATCATAGCCCTGATCCTGCCTCTTAAGACCCATGCTGTTAGGCTCAGCATCTTCTCTGAGATACCCTAACTTTCTCCTCTTGTTTAAACAGTACCCAGTAGATATAAAGCAAATGTGAAGGGTGTGGAGGGATGCTGGGTTTTGCGGTAAGATTTCATAAAGCCAAGCTGGCCTCAAAAGCTCTATGCAGCTGAGGATGACCCTAAACTTTTGACCCTCTTGCCTCCTCCACCTGAGCTGAGGACTGAAGAGTAAAGAACAAGTGTGGGACATGAAACCAAGCAGGAATGTTTTGTATATGAGTCCTCCAGACTGGACTCAGACTTGCAACAATCCTACCTAAGCCCCCAGAGTATGGGAGTTACAAGTGTGTGACACTACCTATGCCTGGCTAAAGCAAATGCCTAGCTGAAACCAAATGCTTCTTAACATAAAAAATGAAGGCTTGTGTAAACACTGTAGCTATTTACATCAAACTGCTGACAATGGGGACACTTGGGCTTTCCTGTTCAGATTCTAGAGCAGGTCACTAGGAATACAACTATATATAATTCAGCATTTTGCATAGCTATTATTAAACCATGCCTACTAGTTATCTAAGAGCTTAGAAGCAAGGCATGTGATGCCATACAATCCCAACATCACTTAGGAGGGTGAGGGAGAAGATATTTGAGTTTGAGGCCAGTCTGGGCTATATAAGAAGGCCCTGTCTCAGTAAACTGAAAGAACTCAGGGTGCTGAAGTCTCCCCTCCTACTTAAATATAATTTGGTCCCTTCAGAAAACACTCATCTGGCTTTCCATTTAAACATTAACCAACTCTGCTACAGTCAGGTACTCCCATTCCATTACTGAATTGGAAGCAATCCTGCTTCAAATATGCCACATTATAAGGGATCTTTGAAGAAAGAATTAAGAATTGGTAACGAGGGGATGGAGAACTGGCTTGGTAGTTGAGAGCACTTGGTTCTCTTGCAGAGGACCTAGGTTCGATTCCCAGCACCCATATAACAGCTCACAGTGAGCTGAAACTCCAATCCCAGGAGATATGACATTATCTTCTGGCCATCTCAGATACAAGGCATGGAAGTGGTATACATACACACACACACACACACACACACACACACACACACACACACACACACGTAGGCAACACACTCATATGCATAAAATAGTAAGTCTTAAATAAAAAGAATGATAACAAAATGCTTAGAATTAAGGGATACAGAAGACCAATACTCAGAGTTTAATTAGACTCAAATTCTGCCAGTTGTCTATAAGGACGCCAAGTAAGACCAGAGTGAGTGAACCCTGTTTCCCATCCCATGCCTTGTTCTAATTTTCTTGATTTCTGTTTTCCCTCTAAAAGTTGCTTTTCAACTTATTTCATCCCCAGACCATAAAATTGCATATGGAAGCCCAACAGTCTTAAAGGAACTTTTTGAAAAGAGAAGCTTTGGGGTAAGAAAAAACAAAACAAAAGGAACAAAATGCCCCGCATATTCGTGCTTCAGGGGGCATGCCTCAAACCTTAGCTAAAAAAAGGGGGGGGGGGCAGGCACTATGGTGACCAAGTGATGCATGTGGTTTGGCTTTTTTGTCTTTTGGTTTTTGTTTTTTATCTCAGTACTCGGGAGGCAGACATAGACAGACAGATCCTTGTAAGTTTTAGGACAGCCTGGTCTACACAGAGTCCCAGGCCAAGCCAAAGCTACACCAGATATTCTAAGGTTTTGCAGGCATCTGACCTTTCCTTGCGTCTTCCTAGACTAGATCAGTGTAGAATTAAGTGCATTCAATACAGTAAATGCTGACTACTAAAATAAGGGCAGATCTCTCCAACACAGTCTCCTGGACTGACAGGCAGAAAGAGCAACAATGGCTACAAGGCGCTAAATGCCCTCTAAAAATGAAGTCCTGCCCTCTCAGAGATCTGCCAGTCATCAGAGCTAGTCTAGATCTAAGGATCTCAGTGATAACATTATTTCCAGTCACCAGGTCTGAGGCTGAATGCTTCAGCAATGTGCAGCAGGACAGAAAGGGAACACGATGATGCTTACACTACTATATACACTGTAGGCTCCTAGGTTGTATCTCAGCCCCAAACCCAACAATTCAACTCACAACTCAAAGATGTGGGCAAGGCCAAACTCTCAAGGAAGCAGAAATCATCATCCGTATGTTATAATGTATGGTATCTAAATAAGGTCACATTTACATGTATCTTAAAAACTGGGCATTTCCCCCTCTTTTGGCATAGCATAACTCCAAGGAATTAGTCTGCATCACTTTTTGGTATTATTTTCACTCAAACATCCTTTTTGGCCCCTAACAAAATAAAACCACTGCCTAGAAAAATAGGTACAAGAACTAGTGACTAGGTTTGAACTAAAGAACACTAAGTCAGTCGACCTGGAAAGAGCTAAGAACACTGTTCCAACATTAGGAAGAAGTGATCCTGGAACACTGGTATGAACATCTGTAAACAGACTCAAAGAGTAATTGTAAGTTATCAAGAGTTAGGGAAACGGTAGTCACCACATAATTACCATTGTTTCAATCTGAGTTATTACTTCTTCACCTCAAAACAACTGGCAGCCAGTGTACAATTAACTCTCCTCACTACAGAACACATAACAAGACAGTAGTAAAATCAGATTAATTTTATGCCATCTAACTCAATGCAAAACAACTTACCCACAATTTCAAAGGCAAGTGGCACCAGCTGTTTTGTTAGGTTTTCACCTTTCACTAGACTGTATCCAAAATCTCCCCAAACATTAAAATTGACTGGTACTGTAGGTCAAAAGGCCAACTCAGCTCAAGACTCCAAATTCACTTAGATTCATTTCCCAAACACAATTACTGGTCAATGTAGGGGAGGTTAAGAGCTTCTCCCAGGTTTAAGTCCCCTCCTACCCATCTCTATCCCCTTTCAAAAGGTAGACTCCAAACTGGCTGATGAAATGTCAGCCTAGACAATATGTTCATAATTGAGTGGTAATAAACCATTGAAGAGAAACAGTTGACTACTGCTCAACACCAAATGAGCCCTACAGCCAGGCAGCACCACACAGAAGTCAGGGACGAGCTCTTTAACCTGGGCCTAAGCCATAGATATGTATATACCTGTATCAGTCTTTCATTTGCAAGGTCCTAAGAGTTCACATTAGTCATCTACTTGCAAACAAAGATTTGCTATTAGCATTCCACTAACAAGCTGTGTACCTTCCTTACACCAGGATAAGACAGAGAGCTCTACCCAAGTTGGTTCTGAGGAGCCACCTGAAGGTAGTATTAGAGTCCAAGAGCCTAAACCAAGTTCACTGTTTCGGATTTGTCTTTAGCAAACCCCAAAAAATTTAACATTTATAAGACTGAGTTTACTACAAACAGTCTAAGCAACATTTTTGTTCTCAACTGCTTGGCTCAAAAGACTGATTCACTCAAAGAATACTCCCGTCACTTTTGTGAGGTTGAGAAGGAAAAAAATTCTCTTTTCGATTTAGCCTTCTGTGACACAGCTCCAGAGGGCCAAATCAAGTGGGCAATCAGTTCAAGACAAAGTTGAACTGGACGGGAATGCCCCCAACCTGAAGGCAAAAGTAGGTTACATCCCTGAGTTACATGTCAACCCAAGGATGGTGACATAGTGGAAATGGACCCCACAATAGGCTTTATCTAATGTGATCCAGAGTGAACTTTTAGCACCAACCTACCTCTCGGAATATTATTACTCACTAGGAGGCCTGGGCAAGGGCGGAACTATTGCAACACAAATGCTGCCTCCCCACAAAAAAAAAAAAAAAAAAAAAAAAAAAAAAAAAAAAAAAAAAAAAAAAAAAAAAAAAAAAAAAAAAAAAAAAAAGAAACTTAGATCTGGTCATTTGTAGATCAACATATTATTAACACATGCTTCAACTTAAGTTCACACAGAGATGGAAGATGTCAATACTAGCGCACGTTCAGAGTACTTATTATGCAGTTTTAAATAGCAGCATATACAGCAAAATGTTTTATGGAAACAGGTGTGCTCTCAATTGAACATCCTGCTTATTCCTGAACAAACAGCCCAAGTGACCCCTGCTGCACCTCTCTACCACTCAGCTGGCTAAGCTGCTTCTGCTTTTAATTTTAATAGTCCAACAGAAGCTGCAAAAATAATAATAAAGGCCCTGGGAAAGGAAACAGAATTAACAAAAAAAGAGGTTTTTTTATTTCTTCCTCCTCCTAACTCATATTTTGTTTACCTGAGTCCCAACTCCACTTCTCTGACCCTAAACTTACACTCCACCCCTACTTTCTTCTCCCTAGTCCCCAGAACTTGCCAAGTTCACTCCAGCAGGTTTCTGCATGTGCTGTTTCCTGAACCTACAGGGGTCCTTCCTTCATCTGTGCAGGGCTGGCTCCTTTATTTAAAGTTCTGTTTAAGTGTCATCTCAGGAAGGTCTCCCTTCACCGCATCCCAGTCACACTCTCTATCCCATCACTCATTTTCTTTAGCACTTCAGGATCAGATTAGCTTATTTATTATCTATCCCCATCTCCCAATCTGATAAACTGCAAGAGTGAACCTTTTGCTTGTGTTTGGACACCCAGTGTCTGAAACACTAGCTAGTACTAAATAGCCAGTCTTATTGGATAAGTTTTGGACTTTTCATTCAGGTAATACTTTTAATTCTGTAAACCATTGAAACACCGTAACCGTACAATCAAGGCATTAAATGTTGTTTAATCGGGTCTGAAGGCCCTCATGAATATGATGGCATTCTATTCTCAGCATCAAAAGAACATGTTATGATAATCCTAGTGACACTACACATCAAATTCAGTGACAGAGCAAAATGTATGCACTTTCTACTAAAAAAAATTAGCACTATTTCTTAAGGCATGAAGTTTCTTAGAAGACAGTTCCATAATCAACAGAGGATGTCTTTTTATAAACATATCAATTGCAAAACAGAAATCATTAACTCTTCATTCTGAAATTCCTATGACAAGTTAGAAGAGGCACTACTTGCTGGGTGATTTTTTTGGTTGCTGTTTTTTTTTTTTTTAATCGATATAAAGGAGATCTTTCCAATTATTCTTTCTTTACTCAAACATTTCCATACCATTTTATCTTTGTATTCTGCTAAAAAACAAAACCACACATCACACTGACTCCTGTATGACCACCTAGACACAAAGCATTAGCTAAATAAGATAAAAATTAGTACAAGTTGATTGTCACTGAAGAGGAGTGTGCTGGACACACAGATCGAGAAAGATGAAAGACCTATTGTCCAATTGTAGAAACAAAAAAAGTAATATGGGGTTTTCTGTTCTCAGAAGTGCATCATGAAGTGTGGGTGGAGAGAAACACAGAAATCCAGAATTAGCCTAACATCAAATCATTTTTGGAAAGAGTTGACAACATGTAAATTCCTCACACATAAAATATTTAGTGCAAGAGACCTCGATTCCTGGACTATGATGCCATTTATGACTCCTTGCAAGAGCTCTTGAATTCCAGTATTCATAAAAGAAAATGCTCATTATAACCGGGAGCCAGGCGGCGTTGTGAGGTACTCCCCAATGTGACACAGACCATAACTGAAGTACTACAAAGCTTGCAGTTAGGAGCTGAGATAGAGACTGAACACAAAATTCAAAAGAGGTAAGCAGGTCCTAAGTGCCACAAAGGGGAGAGGGTAACCACGACCTGCCTGCCACTCAACCACAGAGAATTAAGTACAAACAGGGGTGTGCATGGGGGAGGATAAGAGATGGGGATGGAAAAAACAATACATTTGTCACCTCGTCCCACTTCCTAAACAGGATATAGGAAAGCCTCCAGTCCCATTACCTCAGGCACAGATGGTTATCGTTTGTAGCAAAGGTGCACAAAAACGCCTTCAGGTCTGAGCCCCTTAATTCCAGGGCTGTTAACGATTACAGAAGGATGGGGGTGGGGAGAAAAATCAGGGAAGGAGCTGGAGATTCACCCGCCACCTCCCCCTTGGGCTCCTACCTCACGGTTCCTACCCCGGACTTTCAGTTCAGAGTCTGCAGCCCCTCCCCGGGCATCTACGGTCCCAGGTCCCCAGACCCGGGATTGAGAGGTGCTGACGATGGACAGGCAGGAACAGTAGGTAAGTTTTCTTAGCCTTGCGCTTGACACGCCACAGGCTCCCCTCACAGTCTCTTCTTCTAGAGGAACCAGTCCAGACAAGGCGCTGATCTGCACTCCTCCCCTTCCACCACCACCCCCTTTCTCGAAGGAACCGAACCCCCGCCCCTTCATCTCTCAATGCTCCCCCCTTTTCCTCAACTCCCTCCCCCCCCCTCCAAACTCACAGCTGCTCCAGAGGTTCCTCCAGTGAAACCCTTTCTGGAAACGACGGCGGCCCGGCGGGTCCAAACCACCTACCATCCCCGCTTGCGTTTCCAGGCTCCCTACCCCCGCCGCCGCCGCCTTTTCTGCCACCGCGGCCGCCGCCTCCTCCTCCTCATCTGCGGCCCACCGGCGGCGGCCGCCCCGAAGCTCCGCCCACTCCATCGCCTCCTGCATCATCACTTCCGGTAACCCCGCCGGCCGCTGGCTCCAGGAGGGAGAGAAAGGGAGAGGGGCGGGGACGGGAGCGAGGAGAGTGACGTCATGACGTATGCGAGGACGTCCGAAGCCGTCTCCAAGTAAGGGCAAGGAGGGAGCGGCGGAGGGTGGGCTACAAGAAGCTGGACCGGGCCATTTTCTAAATGGAACTGGGGGAAGGGGATAACGGAAGGGAGAAGGGAAAGGAAAGCAGGAGGAGAGGGAGGTTGGCTATTGTTGAGTGCGGCGGGGAGTGGGCTAGAGCTGGAAGTTTGAGGAGGTTTGAGACGACCTCTGACCTGGGCCTCATGCTCCCACAGTGGTCCGTCCGGTGGTTTGGCCCGGCCTGGCCTACCGGACCTGCTGGATGGAGCTCGGTGTGGCCAAGGCTCGGCAGAGCTCCTGGCACCGCCTCCTCCCAGCCCGCTCCTGTGGGTGGGGGAATGCAGGACTGACGCAGAGTGAGTGTGAGGATGGAGACGCCGGCTCCAGTCGCGGGGGACTGGGGAAAGGGGTTGGTTCCCCTGGGGCAGGGATGAGGTGAGGGTGGGGGGTTGCTAGGAGACGCGCCTGTGTGACCCCAGCCTCGCGAGGGCGGCTCAGTGTCACCGCTGCTAGCCTCGGGAGAGCTGCCTATGGGAAGTGGCACGTGGGCAAGCCCTGGCATGGGACCCTTCAGACTTTTCGAATGTAAATGGAAGGCGACAGGGGCAGTTCTGGGAAGCTGGAGAGGTTTCTGCCTTGAGAAGGGCCACCCAAACGAACCCGGATGTAGGAATCAGACTTCAGGTGACAATGAAAGCTAGTTTCATTACCTGTAGGCCAACGAGAAAAAGAAGGAAGCCTTGTTCCTGAACTTCTCATTAATAAGTAAATGACTGCAGAAGATACAACTGTTCTGAAGGCGGGATGGAATGGAGAGAGAGCCTGTCCGGGGTTTAAGAGGGAGAGAGAACAGGACAAAGAAAGAACTTGCTAGGTCTAGAAAAGTGCCTAAGGGATAATGTTGGAAACAAAACGCTGAAGATATTGAACACTTTCTTGGAGTTGCAGAAACAGCAAGGGTTTGGCCTTTGTATTAGTACTTCCTGAAGCACAGTGATTGATCAGACCTTATTTACACCTTTTAAAAATTGCTCCTGGATAGAGAAGGTAGTTAAACATATAAAGAGGCTGTTGCTGATGGGAGAGGTGACGTTGATGTTGGATGAAGAAAGAGAATTGGTTCAGAATATATTTGATAGTTTGAGCATGCTGTACTGACTGCTGAGTTGGATATGAAATGTGTGGGAGCGGGTGGAACCAGAGATGTCTCCCTTAAGAAAACAATTTGAAAAGGAATAGCCTAAGCTCTTCTTGAATGCATGTCAAAAGTCATTTTACAGCCCGAATGAAGATGTCCCAAATGAGATAGACAAGTTGGAAGACAAGACACAGTGGAGATAATAAATGTAGGTTTTATTTCTAGAGCTAGGAATAGGGATTAGATAGGAAAGTTTACTTCCTTAGGTCTCCTCACACTTGAAGACCACCCAGAAGAGGTAGGAGCCAGTAGGAAATTCAATAGCACCTCAAAGATGAGAAGGTCCTCTTAGTATCCTTAAGGATGTTAGGATCTGCCCTCACAATGAGTCATCCATGCCTGACTCCAATCTTCTTGCTCTCGGCTGTCAGTGATTTTGGACTTATATTTTAATATTCAGTGTGCATTACCCAATTTCCTGATAAATGTTGGTTTACACGTTTGTCTTCCCAAAAGACTGATTTCTCTTTATGTCTTCATGGCTCCTAATGCAGAGACCAGCCAATGGGGTCCAACAGTTTTGCTGTATCTGTGTAGGAACACCTTATAAGATACCAGCCTTAGAATTCATTTTTATTGTTGTTTTGTTTTGTTTTTTGAGACAGGGTTCTCTGTGTAATAGCCCTGGCTATCCTAGAACTTCACTCACTCTGTAAATAAGACTGACTTCAAGCTCAAGAGGTCCACATGCCTCTGCCTGCAGAGTGCTGGAATTAAAGATGTGGGCCATCATACATGGCTCTGCTCAGCCTTGGAATTCTGTTTTGTTTTTTTTTTTTAACATCCCAACCAAAGTTTAGCCTCTTTCTATTTTCTTTCACCTACTAGCTTTCCCCCACACCCTATCTACTCCTCTTCCAGTGTTTCTCTTCAAATACAGGCAGGCATCCCATGTTAGAGTGATACTAGGGTCCTTCTATTAAGGATGGATGAGGCAGTCCTATAGGAGGAATGGGTCCCAAAAGCAGGCAACACAGAGACATCCCTTACTCTCACTATTAGGAAGTCTCTCACAAAGACCGAGCTACTCAACTGTAATATATATACAGAAGGCCTAGGTCAGCCCTATGCAGGCTTCCTGGTTGTTGGTTCAGTCTCTGTGAGCCCATGTTAGTTGGTTCTCAAGTTTTCTTATGGTGTCCTTCATACCACTGGGTCTTCCAATCCTTCCTCCTTTTCTGTAGGATTCCCTGAGCTCTGCCTAATGTTTGGCTCTGGGTCTCTGCATCTGTTTCCATCAATTAGTTGCTGGATGAAGCCTGATGACAGTTGGGCTAGTCACCAATCTATGAATATAGCAGAATATCCTTGGAGATCATTTCATGACTTTTTTTCTTTTTTTTTTCTTTTCTTTTTTTTTTTTTTTTTTTTTTTTTTTTTTTTTTTTTTTTTTTTTTTTTTTTTTTTTTTTTTTTTTTTTTTTTTGTCATTTATGTTTGGTACTATCCTAGGTCTCTGTGCATCCCTCCTCTGGGTGCCAGTCATTAGTTGACCACTCCCACAATTTCTGTGCTGTCTTTATCTTAGCACATTTTGTAGGCAGAACAAATTGTAGATTGAAGGGTTAGTGGTTGAGTTGGTGTCCCAGTCCCTTCATTGGAAGTCTTGCCTGGTTACAGGAGATAACTGGTTCACAGCCTTGGAATTCTTACAAAGAGTTTGGTCCCTACTGCTGCAGATGCACTACCATTATAGTGAATCTCTATGGAAGAGGTATAAGCACAAGCAGAAGGCCTGGGTTCCGTTCTTGGATCGGCAACTAATAGGGTGGCCTTGGAAAAGATCCTTCTCTTCAAGCTGAAAGGGTTGGCCTAGATTAAAAGTTGCAAGGTGGCAAAACAGATAATGCCCGTAAACATTGTTCAGTCTGCAGCATGATTTAATTTGAACATCAGAATCCAGATTTTTGGCTTTGTTTAGAAAATTGGACAGTATAACACCACCAGTCTGAAGTTCCTAGAGATCCCTACACAAAAGCAGCCAAAGCTCTAAAGTTGCTTGCCTTTTGTGTGTGGCTTTTGTCTCAAGTCAGCTAGAAGCTTCTTTCCTTACTCCCACGCCCAAACTGACATTTGATTTGTTATTGACTTAAAAACCGTGCTACCCATATGCAGCTACTCGTCTCATGTAACTAAATTTAAATAACAATTCCTTAGACACACGTATTCCAGATGTCCAGAAGCTACATGTGGCTAATCTCTGCCCTTATGAACAGACAGAAGAGTTTTATTATAGAAAGTTGTTTGTAACACCAAGGCAAATAAACAAAAATAAATAGATGAAGTTTTTTTTTCGTTTAAAAAGCTGTTTAGTTCAATGTTGGATTGAAGCATTGAAAGAGTTTAAGAACTCTGAGTGCCAATCATTCTTCACAAAGCCAGACAGCCATTGTTCCTGCTCCTGGGTCAGTCTATTAAGGAGCTCTTGGGCCCCACAAATAAAGTTGCCCATTTGATAACTAGAGAGCCCTTGGAGAATGTTCTGAAAACATCCCCAATGCATAGCGATGTTGTCTTTCTAATAGATGTAGAATCAGGTGCAGATTTCTAGCTGTTCCCAATGTTGTCATCAAAGCCCTTTTTTTGCTTGTTTTGTTTCCAGACAGGGTTTCTCTGTGTAGCCTTGGCTGTCCTACAGTTTGCTCTGTAGAAAGTTGGCTTTAACTCCTGAGCACTAGGATTAAAGGTGTGCAACACCACACCCTGCATCCACCAAAACCAGCCTTTGCTGTTTTCTAGTCCAGTTTCTTAAAATGTCACAAAACAGGAATCTAAATTAGTGTTTTGGCTCTCTGACTTCTACTTGCTATGAAGGGTTGAAGGTACTGCTGGAGAATGAGTTCTAACATGGGCTTGTGACCAGCCCTCCCAAATACCTCTCATACAGCTGACTTTGGGTAACTGGTTTTGAACACCTCTGGCTAACCCTTGTCTTTGTTTCTTTTTTAAAAAAATATTTTTATTTTATGTGAATTGGTGTTTTGACTGTATGTGTAACTGTGTAAGGATATCGGATCTTGGAATTACAGAAAATTGTTAGCTGCCATGTGGATGCTGGGAATCAAACTCAGGTCCTCTGGAAGAACAGTAAGTGCTGTTAACCACTGAGCCATCTCTCCAGCCCCATCTTTGTTTCTTAAAATGTGCTGGCACATGTCTATAATCCCAGCATTCAGAATATCACATTCTGGTGAAGAATAATATACCCATTTATTTTGAATTGAAGAACCATAAATTGATTTCCACTTAGAATTTCTGCCCTGAATACGAAAGTATAACTTGACTGGCTGATTGATAACCTCTCTTGCAATTTTGGGTCAACCTCATGAATGCGTATGATCTTGATGTGTGCACCAGTGCTGTCATTATACACTGATGGTTCCCAATATAAAAATAATTTCAAATTTTCAATGATGTGAAAAATAATACATTCACTAGAAACTATACTTTGAATTTTAATCTTTTCCTATGCTGGAAATAGTCCCTATGTTGGTCAGCAGCTTCTAGGCCCCACTCCCAGTCTGTACAGTCAGGACCTCTCCCTATCTGCAAGTCAAAGAACATCTGTTTAGGATGCCTGTGTGCCTCCTATTGCTTTGTTTTGGATAGTTATTTTAGAAATCTTTCTGGTATGGGTGTTTTGAATTTCCCCTTTGTTCTGATGACTTCCTATGTTTCAGGATCTAACCTAATTTTATTTTCCCTTTGATAAATGTGTTATCTACCTCCTTCCCATATTTTTATAAATTTTTTGTATAAAAAATGCTGTTTCAGAGAATCATTGTGGTATGAAGTACACCAAATGGACATATCCTGAGAATTGCACAACTGTGTGGTATCACTTCCCTCTTCAGATTCTAATAACCAAAAACTAAATCTAGGACAGGAAACAGTCCTGTTTGTGTGTGGGGGGGGGTGCAGTTTGACTTGACAATAAAATCATTCAGTGTACCAGCCAGTGTCTGACAGAAAGCAGGGGTAGAAAGGCTCTAGGAGACAAGAGCGCCGATGGTAAAGAGCTAGAAAGACATAAAGAAGAGACATAGGAAGGAAAGCTTGGTGTTGGCATCTGCTTCATATTTCCAGTAAGAAGCACGCCTTGTGGTCTGAAGATAAGCGGTGTCTCCAGCAGGGTTATTTACTTATACTGAAGAACAATAGCCCTTTACTGCACAGGAATTATTAATGATCAGAGGGAAATAGCTTTAGGAAAATCCATTATTACCACAAAGCAGCAAATTCACCAACAAGCTACATACTTTTCCATTCTCTGCAGACAAAGCTTACCATAGATAAAAGGCCTCACTACTCTCATTTCCTCCTATTCAGGTAACTTATGCGTTTAATTCCTAGTGCTAAGTATTTTAATGGAGTAGCTCATAAATAATCCTTACAACTCTGAAAACTTCTGTGGTTGTATATTACGTCTTAAGAAACTGAGGCACCAGTAAAGCTTGATGATACAAACCTATAAAATCACACACCCTCTTGAGGAGCAAAAAGCTCAAGGCAGTTCTTGGGTTCAAGACCAGTTTGGGCAACTTGGTGAGACTGTATCTCAAAAAGTAAAAGGACACTGGGGATATAGTTGGGTATTGAAGAGTGTGCCGTGCATCTGCAAGGCCTGACATGTGTAATCCCTAGTACTGCCAAAGAAAAAACTTCTACACTCCAAGAAACAGGCCCAGGCTGAGTTTAGTGAAAGTGATTATTTGGGCATTATCAAAAGCATTTCGGAGCTGTGAAAGGTGGGGCACACCTTTGAACCTAGCACTCAGGAGGCAGGCAGAGGCAGGGGGATCTCGGTAAGTTTGAGGCCTGCCTGGTTCCAGGACAGCCACAGCTACATAATAGAACCTGTCTCAAAACAAAAGCAAACAAACACATGTTTCAGTTCCCCAACGACAAGTGCTTTAAAGTATAGTTTTCTCGGTTAATTTTTAAAATTAGATCATTGTATACAATGTACCTTAGGCCCCAAAACAGTTTTCCACAAAACAAAAAAACCCTTTTCCATTTCATTGGTGCTAAGCTTGAAAATAGGGTCTTTTCCACCATGACTGGCTTTAAAAGATCTGAGGGTTGTAGCCAGGTACCCACTAAAGGTGTATGCCTTTAATCCCAGCACTCAGGAGGCAGATGTAAAGTAGAGCTCTGAGTTCAAAGCCAGCCTGATCTAAGGAGTAGTTCCAGGGCCACACAGAGAAACCTCGTCTTGGGGGGAAAAAAAGTGAGGGTTGTATCATTGTCATGAGTCTTAAAGTAATCTCTTTAGAACCATAAGCCTCCCCCAAAACAGCACTGACTGGTTTTCAGTGCCCTGAGAACTTTGTTGAAATGCACTTACTAGTATGCATTGGGGGTTGGGGTGCATGCATGCCATAGCACATGTGTAAACACTGAAAGACAATTTGTGGAGTCAGGTCTTCTCTCACTCACCTTGATATGAGCTCCAGGAATCAGACTTGGGTTGTCACACTTGTATAGCAAGTGTTTTTACCTGCTGAGCCAGCTTTCTGGCCCAAGCTCTGGGATCTTAATTCTCCTCTCCAAATGCTATGGTGTATATCTCAGGATAAGAATGAATGTTGCTTATGGCCATTCTGTGTATATAAGTTTATTCTTCTAACAAGTGTTTTTTAATGCCCCAGTTGTGTGTCAAGCCTGGAAGTATAAGGAATGAGATTTCATCTGGTCTACTTGCCTTTACTGCTCTTCCCCATACATTCACAAACAATGAAAGAAGGAAGGTCTAGTCAGATAGAAAATTAGTCAGCAAGATTGCTCGATGTGTAAAGGCTCCTGCTGCCTAGCCTGACAACCTGAGTTCCACCCCTTGAGTGTACATAGTAGGAGAGAGATCTGGTTCCCACAAGCTGTACTCTGGCCTCCACGTGCACATTAGTGTGCATGCGCCCCCATACATGCATACATACATTCATACATGCAAAATATAATAAACTAAACTTTTAAAACTTAAAAAAGAGTATAGGTGGATGGAGTAAGGTAGAGATGCTGGGGATCCACACAGGGACACTGCCTTAGTTCCTGCATTAGAAAGACACAATGATAGCAGGCTAAGAGATTTTGGTTGCATGATTTGGGGGCTTCACAAGGCAAGAAGGGGTGCCATATCTAAAGAGGCAGAGCAGCAGGACTGATTTTGTCTAGGTAAATTTCACAGCCTTCCCTATTCCCACCCCAAATCATGCAATACATGAGAGGGAAATTTTGGCTATAGTGTGCTGTGGTGAGGGGAAAAAATCCTAGAGTCAGGTCTTTGTTAAAAGAAATGGAATGGATTTTTCCCTTTACCTCCTAGGTCTTGAAAGGTTAATCCAGCCTTTTCCTCTTCCCTTTTTGTCCCTGTTTGTGCTGCAGAAGTCTTTAGGGGGAGGGGAGCAAAGCCTCAGAGACTCCAGCAGCTAGAATTTTGACATTCTCAAGACCAGAGTCATACTTCTATAAACTTCATCTGTGGAAAGAAGTTATCTTTTAAACTCCTAAATGAGAACTGGAGAGATGACTCAGGTTAAAAGCGTTGTTCTTGTAGAGGATCCAGGTTTGATTACCAACACTCACACGTGACTCCTGACCACCTTGACATCTAGTTCAGGGGATCGAATTCCTCCTCTAACTGTGGGCTCCTGCAGTCCTACTATGCACATATGCTCAGGGGTACATACACACATACTCTTTTTATGCTGCAATGAGCTTTCCAAAGTACTCTAGAGATGAGGAAAACAGTGCCCTTGATGAGGCTCCTAGTGCTAGCAAATGTGTCTGTCGGCCTCCTGTAAAACTTGATTGGGATATGCCAAGGGCCTGGGCATGCCTGGTAGAGTACATTCCTGGAGCCTCCCCAGACCCTATCATTGTACTCAAGTTCATTACAGCCAATAGCAAGATGAGTGCATGTTTTCAGGGGGGTTGTTTTATGTTTCTTGATTAACTGCCCATTATAAGTTCCCATTACTGACTCCAAAGTTAAAACAAAAGCTTGTGCTCAGATAAGGAAATAATCACTCAGTTTTTAGGCTCTTCATCTTGATTCTCCTGTCAGCTAGGTGACGTTAAGCAAATCTCACATTTCATTCTCTATAAGAGAGATGGACTCATAAGTAGTTATGATCCAGTTTGGCTCCAGCACATTTTTAACAGTGTAAAGCAAACCATGTTGCTCCCATTTGTTTCATATATGTGGCCTTTCCTCTTCAAATGCAAACTTCTTCCCAGGCCTACTCTCCCATCAGTGCTGGGTTGTGTTGACTGTGGCCTCCCTGACAAGTCCTCACTGGCATTTACATTAAACTTTGCTCTTGGCCTGCCCCAGGGTTTTATTCCTGCTGCCTCTTCCCTGAACCACCCTCCCTTCCCATATTAGTCTCCTTCATGACATTCAGAGCTCCAGTCAAATATATTGGCCCCAAAAATATCCTTTATTTTTGTACATTTTATTCAGAACACATCACTATGAAATTCTTTGGTTTTTTTGTATATCATCTGTCTCTATCACTAGAAGATAAAATATCCCCAGACCCACATGATCTTAGATATGGTAGCCATATTCAGTAATTGCTGAATGGATCAATAGATGGGACCCTTAGCAGAGGAGACTTGAGGCCCGCAGAGTTCTACCAGTGTGATGAGTCTCTTCTTTTGTCTTCTGTGGTGCCAGCCCCGCTTGGAGTCAGAGGGGTTATCACAGAGGACTGAAGAGCAGAGCATTCCAGCCAGGGGCACAACCCTCTTTCAAAGGATATTGGTGTATAAGATGTTTTTTGAAGAAGTAACAGGGCAAGTGGAGATTTTATAAAACATACAAGGTGCAAAATACTTCCATGGTTCTTTGTATGGGAAGATAATAGAATTCAGTGGCTTCTTTTAATGGAACTATTTAGCATCCTTTGTTATAATGAATAAACCCTTTAAAGCATGAAACAGATATTCAACATTTATCAGGATCAAACAGCTTATTTAATTACTAACAACTTGGACTCTGATTCCAGATTGTAAGGTTCAAATACTGACCCTGCCTATTTCTAGGTTTATAGCTTTGGACACACTTAATCTCTCTTTATATTAGAGTCTTCCTTTGTTGAATGAGGAGAATAGAAGTAGCACCTGCCTACAGAATTGCTGTGATGTTTACTGGGTTATACATAAAGTACCCTGTAGTGTGTGAAGACCATTGTAAATGCAAAAAGCAAATGTAGCTGTTATTGTAATGAAAAGGACTAAGTTCCTTCTCTCCAGGAGTTAGCAGAAAAATCTAGAAAGAAAAAGATAAAAAAAAAAAATCACTGCAAAAGAGCAATAAGTGGTTTATGCTAGGCCTTAGGGAGAGTGCTCTGGTAATATTTGGTAGGACATAGGTACCTCTTGTGAGGAGAGATGACTAACAGAAGAGAGGCATTCTGAATGGAAGGGTGAGCCAAGACAAGCATAGGCTTGGCAGTGAGACAGTCTTACTCTGTACCTTTGACTGACATGGTACTCACATTGTAGACCAAGGTGGCCCCAGAACTGTGGCAGTCCTCCTACTTGAGGTATGAGCACAGTGCTCTGGTTAGAAAATTTATGAGTACATTTATTTATAGCCTACCTATGACACACAAAAAATTATATCATGGGTGTGATGGGTCATTCCATTATGTATTAAGTATGAGTATTAAGTATCTAAAATCACCTCTACAATCAAATTTTGGGTATGTGCATTAGATACCTCTGTCAACTGAGCACCATAGGCCAAAAAACTCTAGCAGCAGAATGTGCCAGACTTCTACAAAATATGCACTCAATAATAAATTTTATCTTAGTACTCTGCCTGTGCAGTGTGATTTTTTTTTTAAAAAAAAAAAAAAAAAAGAAGCCACTTTTCAGTCACAATTACTTCCGTCACACCTACATTTTCTTTTATCATGGGATATGGGAGGTGAAAAAGAATAAATACTTCATGTAGTATAAGGAATAAATGTCATAGAACTTTAAAGAAATTCCTTAAGAATAGACTTCATGATCATTTTAGATTAAAGTTCTGACTTCTAAGCTGAATATTCCTTATGTTGCCTAAGGGGAACTCCCAGCAGACCTCACTACTACAGATCAATCCTTGGTCAACCGGAAATAAGGATAAAAGCTTCCTGTATTGCATTAATCCTGAGAAGAATGTTGGTCCCCAGCCATTAAATCCTTGGGTAAGGAAACCTTCAGGAACTGGCAACTTTTGTAAATGAGATGCTTTCTAAGACCAAAGAAAAAAGCCTCAAAAGAAAATTTTTATACATGACTGATCGAGTTTAAGAATCTAAAGCTTTCTGTAGCATGAGATGTTTTGTATGCTCAGGAAATATTTGTTGAAACTCTAGTAAGTAACCTTTCTAGGAGCAGAGAATTCAGCAGTAAATAAGATAGATGTAATAACTGTTCCCATAAAGATTAGAATCTATTGGAGGAAAATAGACATTAACAAACCAGAACTTGAGTGATCCGTCCTATAAAGAACAGCTATCAAGATTCAATTGATTCAGGAGAGACTAGAAAGTTTGAAGGATTTTCCGTGACATCCATATTTTCATGAGGTGCTAAAGGATGAATATTGGATGAAAATTGGTCTGGTTAAAAAAAAAAAATGAGATCAGTTGTTGTAGCATACACCTTTAATCTCAGCACTTAGGAATTAGATCTCTGTGAATCTCATGCAAGTCTGGTCTACATAGGGCATTTGTTTCTTGGTAGTTTCTCTCAAGAGTTGTATTGTGAGACCTTGTCTTTAATTAAAAAGGGGGGCGGGGGCTGGGGAGATGGCTCAGAGGTTAAGAGCACTGACTGTTTTTCCGGAGGTCCTGAGTTCAATTCCCAGCAACCACATAGTGGCTCACAACCATCTATGATGACAAGTGGTCAAGAGCGTAACCTCTCCCCCAAGAACTGATAGAAACTCAGTAAGAAAATGATGAAAGATGCATTTTTCTCTTTTCTTTGAATACTTAGAAGTGATAGGCTAGACCTGTTCATGTACTCAGTAGTAAAGACAGCAATTAAACAACTTTCAAAATAGTCTTATTAAGTGTCATTTGTTAGCACTCATTACCTTGAGTGATCTAATTGGCTATGACCATAGTTCTTAGAGTAGTGAAGAAAAACAGAGTCAGGCTTTGAGAAGTTGGGTTTTAATGCGTTTGACCTTCAGATTCCTCTGCCAGTATCTGAAAGTCAAGGAAGTTTCATCTGTTAATGACAGGGAAATGAAGCAATCATTAGTTGATGCTACTGCCACTCACAGGAACTGACTCACGTATTTTCAGATTAAACTGTGAAGTTTTAGAGAGAACCAGGAACTGAGAAACCTGTTTTCTTACCAGGAAAAATGTCATCATTTTATCTGGGTTTTTATTGCCCACAATGTTCTCACTTGGTTTTTATGAATTCCTTTTAAGCATTTTTCTTTTCCTGTGAAGCGTCGTTGACGGTGCTGTGTATAACTTTGATTCTTTAAACTTTTGGATGGGGGAAGTGGCGCTTTCAAACTTCTCCTCAAATGTTTAGGCATTGGTCCATTCCTTATTGCTCAAGCAAAGTCTGAGGGTCCAGTAAATAGGAGGCGCAGTCTCCAAAGAAGAAATTCTCTATAAGGTGGATTCCTTGAAGGTCCTTTGACTTTCTAGATATACATACCTCATCCTGCTCCCACCATTCTATAGCAGCTGGGATTCTCATAAGCTAAGGACCATCCTATACCATTTCAGACCCAGTTAGGGAGTTGGAAATGGATTATGTTCCTAAGTGACAGCCTTCACCCTCCACCCAATCCTGATAAACCTGTTTGAAAAAAAAAAAAAAAATCCCTGGTCCCCTGGATGTGTTCAAGTACCTGGCTATGCTACTTACTCATCAGATCTGTCTTCTCAGCCTGTCCTCATCTAAGATCTAGTAGTTACCATTCTGAATAGGACGAAGAACTCCAAGGACTCGTCTTTTTTTTTTTTTTTTTTTTTTTTTTTGGTATTTTCTCTCAGTTTGTACACATAGAAATATAAAGAAATAGGCTTAAGTTTTGCATAAATTATAAAAAATTGCCCACCAAGTTGGGTGGTGGTGGCATACACCTTTAATCTCAGCATTCAGGAGGCCAGGCAGGTGAATTTCTGAGTTTGAAGCCAGCCTGGTCTACAGAGAAAGCTCCAGAATGTCTAAGGCTAAACAGAGAAACTCTTTCTCAAAACAAACAAATGCCCACCAACAGAATAGACAAGTACATTGGGATTTCTTGGTAGAATGGGGTGACCTGCAACAGTGATGTCAGAACTAGAGTTCAATGTGACAATCTGGATGAGTCTTGAAAACTCAATGGGCAAATAAGTAAATAAATAACCACAACTTGAAGAACCTATATGAAGTTCTAAACTTGCAAAACTGTCTTGGATAGAAAATGCAAAGGATTCACAACAAGGATAAACAGTATAGTCAGAATAGTAGTATTTTCAACAAAAGAAGAGAGGGCTGCATAGGGTAATACACACCTTTAATCTTAGCAAGATGGAAGAAGAGGGAGGCAGTTCTCTGTGAGTTCAAGGTTAGCTTGGTTTTGAGAGAGAGAGAATTGATTTAGAAAGAGTCCAAGTTGGGGGTGGTGCATTGAATATTTCCATAATTTGTTCTTCAAGGCTTATTGTATGTAGCTATCACGTTGTTCTTTGTCTTTATATTTCATAAAAATAAAAGTAACAAGAATTTACAGAAGGTGTGTACTTAGGTCAGTTCTCATTTGGCCACACCCTCTGGAATTAAAATTGATGTTCATAGAAAAAGCCAGAGAGGTCTAAAGATCTTCATCCATGGGAAAGATCTTAAGTTGTAAAGTTCTTATTGGTCAAGAAGGTAGTTTTGAGAAATGTTTTCTAAACTAAGAGAAATCACAGATGTACAGTGTCTGTGTAAAGTTGAGACTGACCCTATTTGACTTATTTGGTAACCAAAGTTTTAAAAATGATAACTGTCATTTTAGAATTTCATGTTATAAAAGCATGAAATGCCACTTTTTTTCAAGATATATTCTGAACTAGCTGGAACTCATGATCTTCCTCAGCCTTCTGAGTGCTGAGATTACAGCAGAGGCCTGTTCTGCACCCTAAGCTACAGAGAAGCTGGCATCTCTAGGCCTCCTTTGTAGATAGCTGCTGCTGCTCAGAGCGTCAGTCTAGTTTACATGAGACTTCATCTGGGCCAGCCAGGGCCACATAGTAAGACCCTGTCTCAACAATACAACTGAAATATACCTTCCAGGCATTCAGGTAAGCCATGTAAATTTGCCAGAACAGAAACTAAAGTCAGCGTTTCTGAGGTATTCAGTCTTGTTTTAAAAAGATCATAAATGTGAATTTGGTTTTCCATGTTTGTGAAAGTAGACTCAGAGCAAACAGCAAACTAGGCAGTTCTCAACTTTGAGTACAGGTCTAACCCTAGGACTCAGGAGGCTGAGGACAGACAGTCTGAAGCCAATCCAGGTTACATATGGCATTGCAGGCCAAACAGGACTAGCTTATGAAACTGTCTCAAAAATCAAAAAGATAGGAGAGAGCAAAAGAGATATCTCATTGATGTTTCTACTACGTCATCCTGGTAATGCTACCCACAGACCTGTTGAGAAGGAGCAGTTATATCTAGACTAATTAAAAATCTTGATTCAAAAATTGTACATCTGCCTGGCTGCCTACTATCAAACTGCATTGTATGTAGATTCTCCTCCTCCTGTTCTGAAGGGTCCGTCTGAAGATGATAACAGCAACTCGCCAAGAAGTCCTTGGCCTCTACCGAAGCATTTTCAGGCTTGCACGGAAATGGCAGGCATCATCAGGGCAGATGGAAGACACCATAAAAGAGAAACACTATATACTAAATGAAGCCAGAACACTGTTCCAGAAAAACAAAAATGTAAGTAGGTCCCATCTGGAGATGGCAAGGAACAGAGAATCTTCTTAGGGTATTTGTTCATTTCTTTCCTACCCTAACTGATGACGACCCATCCATCTCCCATAGCTGGGAAGTTGAGAAGGCTTGCTAGTTAAGCCAACTACGAGAAAGTCAAGCCCAGCCTGGGTTTCTCTTTTTGGATCAACCAGGTCTCAGTCTAAATGGCTTGGCATCCTGAGAAGACCCTGTGGGCCAGGTGCCAGAAGTCATGCCACTGGGAGCTGTTTCTCACATGCCGATGGCTAGCCACTCCCGGAGGTGGGATGCAGTTACATGCTTTTTCTCAATTCATAAACCAATCAAAGCCTTCTGATTATAAATCCATGTATAATGTGGGGAAAGACACAGGACTTCTTCCATAACTTAGCTACAAACTCTTTGGCCAAGAATGGTACCACAGAAATAGGGCTGTTACTTAAGAGAACCAGACAGTCAGCCTGACAAACGGTCCAGCACTGGCTTCCATCCCCTTGGGAAACTTGCCTGGCCCTACGCATGGAAGGTGACTGTCAGCCCTTTGCCTACTTCTGCTGATGTCTTCCAAACAGTGGAGTCCCACTGCTGAGTTTTCTCTACACCACCTTCCACCACTTGCGTGCAACTAAAGGGCAGCCTCTGTGCTGATGCCACTTTTGAATGCCCAGACTTTGTTATTCTATTTTGTTGTTCTTCTGTTTTCTGTTTTGTTTTTCTTTTGAAACAGAGTCTATTTTGTTAGCTGTCCTGGAACTCATTATGTAGACTAGGTTGGCCTGTCTCTGCCTTCCTGGTGCTGGAATTAAAGGCATGCTCCACTAGGCCTAGCCCAACTTTTGTTTCTGATCAACCACCAACCTGAAGGAGCTCACCTCAGTCATTCATTTACAAGCCCTGCCCCCTAACTTCCTCCCCCCACCTTCTCCTATAGTTCCTGTCATCTGCGGCCACTCTGAAACTCTGTCTTAGTCCTCATTTAAGTATCCCACCAAGTGCCAAACACTAGATTAGACATTTGGCATATATAGAAATAATAATCAAAATAAGGCCCCTCCAGAGAAATTTCAGTTAGATAGAAATAAGTAGTATTAAAGTCAAGACAAACACCACTGAAAGAACCCTTAGAATCTAAAGTACCTTCTCTTCTAGGAATGCCCAAATGTTTTATTGTTTTGTTTTATCTTAATATATTTTTATTAAATCATTTACATATATACATGTATATGTACAGACTTTCTGTGTAGCCAGGGCTGTCTTTTGACTCACAGAGATCCAACCCCAACCAGCCTCTTTTCCCAGTGATGGATTAAAGGTGTGTGTGCCACCACACCCAACCTTTAGAATTTCCATTCAAGTACACAATATATTTTGACAATATGCACCCCTAAACTTTTTCCAGATTCACCCTACCCACCCCAACTTCATGTCTTTTTTTTTTTTTAAATAAGTCTAATTTTTCTTCCTGTGTACTTCATGGGTGTGGAGCTGTCCACCTAAGTGTGTTTGACGTACCAGGGCCACACCCTCACAGAGAACTGACTCACATTCTAGTAGCCATCAGCTGCCAGTGGCTCCTCAGCTAGGGGTGTAGCCTTGTGAGCCTCTCCCATCCATGCTGGAATGTTGACTGGCTTGATCTGGTGTTGGTCTTATATAGACAAAGACAGCTGCCTGAGATCGTGAAAACAGCAGGCCTGTCATCCAGAGAACTGTTTTTAAACTCAAAATCCTCCTGCCTCTGCCTCTGAATAATGAAATTACAGGCATGTGCCACCTGTCTAGCTTGCACTCTGCCTTTTTGTATTTTCATGTATCATATATCTGCTCAGACAGGGTCTTTGACAGCTGAGGGCTGAAGTCATTACCCCGTGGGTCTGTCTGGCCTCGTGCTGGGGATGCTGTGGCATGTGACCTGGGCAGGCACACTTGTCTGAAGACTACTCAAGACTAGCCTTTTTATGTCATTGACCTCAAAATCACTATAGAGCTTCCACCTGGATTAGCCAAAGACAAGACAGAGGCTGGTGTATGTATGTCACAAAATCATGCAGCAAGCCTGTGTAGGCTGAATCTGGAGAACTCTAGCCCAAGCTTGATTAGATCATAGCTGGACTTCTACAGGTTCAGCTCCTTTAGCCACATCTTTGTCAGGGGGATTTTCTTCTCCCCTAGTTCTTCATGTAGACACAAACAGTTTAATATAGCCCTGTTTGCACCAAGAGTTTAATAATCCAAAGGTACCTTATTAATTGCTCTGAATCCCAGTAGGCCAATGGCAACATGAACATCTAGCCCCAGTGTAGACAGCAGAGCAATAGCTTCTGAGTCCACAGAGCTCAGGGAGTTGAGCCTGTGCCCTAAGGGGCTCAGCTGAGTTCCTTGTGCTGCTGTTCCTAGAACTCCAGGAAGCGCCAGGGGACAAGAGCTCCCTTGGAATTTTCAAAGCACATGGGCCCAGACTTCACTGTGGGTGTCATCTGAGCCTGATGCAATTCTGGTGCTACCTTGAAGCAGTCTTGCAAACACAGAAGACTCATGTGCTGTTTTTTTATATCCTGAGAATGAAAGCTTCTCCCCTTCCTGACTTGGCTTTCCGGGTTTTGTTTCTGTATCTGTGTCACACTCCTTCCCCCGCCCCATGAACATTTCACTCTTAGTTGAAAATACAGTATCATACTTTGACGGAGTTGGGATTTCAATCTTTTTTTCCCCCTTTATTACTGAGCAAGATGATTTAGTTTAAAATACTAGGTAGCTCATTCTCCAGTGTTTTACTCTTGCTGAAAAGCTAGGTTCCTTTAGAACAGTGGCTCTCAACCTCCTAATGCTACAACCCTTTAATACAGACAGCTCCTCATGCTGTGGTGACTGAATCATAAAATTATTTTCTTTCTACTTTGTGGTTGTTTATTATGTATCTAATAAAGATTCCCTGAAGATCAGAGGACAGAACAGCCACAGAGTTAGCTATAGCGGGCCGGCAGTGGTGACACATACCTTAAATCCTAGCACTTGAGAGGCAAACAGAGATCCATTTGTATCTCTGTGAGTTCAAGGCCACACTGGGCTTCATGAGGTTGATTGAGTCCAAGAGAGAAACAGCCTGACAAGTGGTGGCTCACACCTTTAATCCCAGCACTTGGGATCTCATACCTCTGCTCCCATTACCTCGCAGCATATCCCAGCAATAGGAACCATTGAAACAGGATATGATATGGCTGGGCAGAGAAAGGAATGTAAGACTCATGCGACAAGGTTCTGCCTCCTTCCCTTTCAGCCCTCCCTTGCCTTGATTCTCCTATTGAGTCTGAAGATTCTTGGAGACAGATTCTTCCCTTTGGGCCTAGGGAGTTGGTTAGGTGAGAAGTGGCTATGGTTTGTTCCCTGTCACTCTGATCATTCAGCTTTTCTCCAATATCTGGTTCCAAGTTTTTATTATAAAACAAATTAGGATTTGTGCAATATCTGGCATCTAACTTTTGGGGCAGGAATTTGCAAAAAAGCCACTTGCCTGAGGCTGCAAAGTTATAGAAGGCCAGAGTCACTGCCCTGCTGGCTATGTTTGTCAGAGTTAGCCTCTCACCGCCAGCCAGCTTTTTGTTTTAGGCAGTTCCCACCACATGTGTTTCTTCCCCATGGTCCCCTGGATGCGGGTTTTTCAGACTAATTTCTCTACTGTTATGAATAGTAATATAAATGTCTGATATGTGAATCAGTATAGGGAGGGTTTGAGGTATCTTGTTCTGTATTGGTGGAGGTGTAAGTTTGCAGATTGTTGTGGGGATATAAACTGGAGTAAAGTAGAGAAGGTAGCATAGGAATATTTTGAGAATTAAACATGTGTGAACCTATATGGCCACTTTGTCTTAGCATTCTCACTTGGATAATTCATGTTAGATACATTGACATGTGAGCAAAATAATTTCATAAAGATCAGTAGCAGAATTGTTCATGATGGCAGGAGGCTCAAATGACTGGGATGTCCATCAATAACAAACTGGTCAATTTATAATAAAGCCTTATGTTGGAGCTTTGATTGTTTTCAGGAAGAGTTGCTCTTAGGTCTGAATACCAAATATTCAAATTATATTAATGAAAAAGCAAAACTTACAGATTAAGATAGCTGTATAAGAAAAAGCTAGAGCCAGTGAGACGGCTCATTGGGTAAAGGTGTCTAATACAGAAACCTGACGACTGAGTTCAGTTACTAGAACCCACAGAAAGACGAAAGGAGAAAACCAACAAAGTTGTCATCTGACCTCCATAGAAGCACCATGGTGTGTGTTCCACCGCACATGCACACTCCACCATACACAAAATGAATGATTGTCAAAGGGCTAATTCTCTGTTTGGGTTTATATAGCCATAGACTAACTTTGAAGGACACATAAAATTTACTGGAATATAAGAGTAGGAAAGACTTTTATTTACTGAGTTTCCTTGGTAGTAGACTGAAAAGTTTAAGAAAATCTGTACCATATTTCATATACTATTATAAAGATTCTAAATGCCTCATTTATTGCCCTCTTAAATAGCTCACAGACCCAGACCTGATTAAACAGTGTATAGATGAATGCACAGCCAGAATTGAGATGGGACTGCATTACCAGATTCCTTATCCAAGGCCCGTAAGTATGCTGATCTTATCTGGAAATACTCTCACACAGACACCCAGAAATGATTACTAGTGGGGTCAGTCAGATTTACTCATAAAACTAGCTGTCCCAACCTTAATGTAAGAGCTTTCTATCTCAGTAGGCATTTGAGTTGGCACCAATTTCCATCATGCACTGAACATCTTAGCATACAAGCGGCTTTTCTCTTTTTTTCTTTTTTGGATGTTCATTTTGCTGAATGAATCTGTAGTTCTTTTCCTGTGTCTAGGCACAATGGCATAGATGGGTATAGCTCAGATCCAATTCCACCACTTAGTGTGTAACCTTGAATAAGTCAGGATTTAATTTCTCTGAGCCTACATTTTTTTTTTTGCTATAAAAATTATAATTCTTAGCTAGGTGGTGGTAGTGCAGAGGCAGAGACAAGAGGATCTTTGTGAGTTCTGGGCCAGCCTGGTCTACAAAGTAAGTTCTAGGACAGTCAGGGCTACACAGAGGAACTGTCTCAAAACACTAAACAAAATTATAGTATCTTAAGAGGTTATCATAAGGATAGATCAGTGAATGCAGAAACATAGACATTAAATCTGTGGTGGATTTAGCCCTAGAAACAGTAAATCCTCGATGAATATAAGCTGCACTGATGATTGTGATTCATGTCATTATTCTCACTCAGATTCATCTCCCTCCAATGGGTCTCACCCCACGACGAGGCCGGAGACTTCAAAACCAGGAGAAACTGAGAAAACTTTCCAAACCAGTGTATCTGCAGTCTCATGATGAAATTTCCTAACAGAGAGGACAGTTGTCTTTTGAGAATGGTGAGCTGACTTGGTTTTGAATGTAAATCAGGCAACATACCCTTCTTGATTAGAAGCAAAAACAATATTTCCTTTAGACCTCCAGAGTTGGTCCTCACCTATGACATGTGGCTGCAAGCATTCCTAGGGTTTTTCAGTGTTTTGCTGCTGTCTGAGTTGATGACATTGGCCCTAGAGGTCATGGACCTTACATCTTCATGAAATCACCTTTGGGAGCAAGTCTAAGGCTTGAGGAGGAAGGTTGAAGGCAGTCTCTGGAACTGCCAATCAGTGCACTCAACTGATGCAGAGGGGTAGCTGGTGGCTAAGTTCACAGGGCTACCAATCTTTGTTGCTCCCAAAATACTTAGTAGAGGTTTATCTGCAAGTTACTATTTGCTTAAAAATGGCTTTTTTGTGGTCTCCTGACTTTTGTAATTTCCAGATATACCCTATTATAAAGAGCAGCTTTGTATTGATCATACTGTTTTCGTTTTGGTTTTTTTTTGGGGGGGGGGTCGGGGTGAGACACAGTTTTTCTATGTATCACTTGCTGGGCATAGGATTCTTTATGTAAAACAGACTGGCCTTGAACTTGTATTGATCCTCCTGCTTCAGCTTCTCATGTGCTGGAATTATAGACCTGAGCCACTATGCCCAGCTGGTCATGCTGGTCTTTTTAATGGAAATATGGTATGACACCCTTCTCCCTGTTGATAAGGAGAAGTACATGCCTTTGAAGTTTGATTTCTTTTTTCCCCAAGATTTATTTTTAAGTGAAATAGTGTTTTACCTACATGTATGTCTATTTGAGGGAGTCCATGTCCCCTGGAACTGGAGCTACATACAGCTGTGAGCTGCCATATGGGTTCTGGGGATTGAACCTTGGTCCTCTAGAAGAGCAGCCAGTGCTCTTAACCACTGAGCCATCTCCCCAGCCCTGTTTACTTTATCTTAAATGTGATTACTTAAGATGTACTTAGAACCTAAACAGCTTCCTTGACGCTTACACTGTGTTCATTTTATTCTACTTTAACCTAATTTAAAAGCACAAGGTCCGGGCTAGAAAGATGGTTCAGCAGTTAAGGACACTTACTGTTCTTCCGGAGGACCTGAGTTCGATTCCCAGCATTCACATGGCAGCTAACAACTGTTTGTAATTCTAAGATTTGACACCCTTATACAGTTATACATACAGGCAAAACACAGATTCACATAAAATAAAAATAAATATCTTAAAAAGGCACAAAGTCCAAGTTATATCCAAACAGAAATGGGACAACGAGCATGTGGAGTCGGGTGAGAATTCACAGCAAGCTGTTTGCACATCAGCAGAGAGTAGACCTCACTAGTAAAGATAAATCCGACTTATTTGGGCCTCTTTGTGTTCCTTTCCATAATGGGCTTACAACTCTTAGAAACAGCAGAAGAGCTATGCCTCCCTCATGTGAAGAGAAGCATCCTTCTCATGTTCAGGGGTTGACAATAGTAGAGGGGAAATTGCATCCTGTATCAGTCAGTGAGATAATAGTATACGCATAGTCAATGTAAATGCAGAAATAGGCCCAGTGAGGAAAGAAGTGTCAGTGTGTTATGGACAGACTGGCTATTTCATGGCTTTCTGGGAGGACATATCCCAGGCTAGTTTGAACTGGAAGAAAGCAATCTGCCATCTCTTTGGTTCCTCTTCCAGCAAGTCTCAGTGGAGAAGCATTATCTTCATGGTAAGAGAGAGAGAGAAAGAGAGACATTCTATCAGTGTCGTTCCCCTAGAGAACCCTGACTAATATACCAGGTTTGCCTGATGTCATCTACAGGCTATTTATAAGCAGAGCTTACTGCTTCTCATGGAGTTGAATTCTGACCATCCTTGCCCAAGACTCTAGCCTCTAATTCACTACGATTTCTGAAGAACATTTTTCTTTTCCCAGGAGGAAGAAACATTACCACATTGACCCTGAAAGTGAACTCAAATTTAGGGCAATCTTTGTTTTCAAAGTAGAGGAAATATTTTAAATTTCAAAAATGTAACCCATCATACAAAAACTTCTGTCCTTTGACCCTTGAGGAATGAGACGGTCCTTGCTTCTCTCAGCTCTCCAGTGCTGAATGGAGTTGGAGATAGATACCTATAATTAAAATTTATTTGCTGCCTTAGCAGCCCCCTCAAGCCAGATTTTCTACAGCCTGCAATATGACTGATCTACCATCCCAAGAGTTATGGGTTTGGATCCTAAATTTGAAAGGATTGGATTGAAAGTATCAGTTCATTCTGATTTATCTAAATATTGGAAAAGATTATTCTTTTAAAAAAATACCTTTAGTGACCTACTTTGAGTAGGAGTGTACTTTCTCACTGTCTCTGTCACCGTGCACTTTTTCTGCCCACTTGGGTAGCTTGCTCATCTCAGAGTTCTCTTGGCACCATGAAGAAATTGAAGCTAAAGTTTTCTGGAATACATTTATTTCATTCTCTGAGGCTTGCCACATTCAGGAAAAGTCACAGGTCCTGAACCAAGGCATTTGTTTCTAGCAAAGAGGCAGAAAAGCCAGGCTATACACATTAATACTCAACAACCTGTGTCTACTCCACTCTGAGTACCCTGAGTAAAGCCGCTTGGAGCCTAAAGCTACATGAGACAGACAGGGAAGAATACCTCAGGAATTTGATGTTTTTGTCTCCCTCTGGATTTTCTGGGGAGAGACAAGGGATGGAAATTCCTTGAACACAGTCATGTGGCTGAAACTACAGTCTCTTCCAAGAGTCTCCATCAGAACAGCCAAGTCGTTGGCTAGGAAGCAGCATGTGGCAGTCAAACATATGCAGATTCAAGAACCAGAGAACCTCCACTTGGTTGTGCAACATGAAAGAGCTGTGTGGCACCCTCAGATGGACTCTTTCCTCCCCCTGAGCAACCAGATGGTGGGTGGGGACAGTTATTCCCAGCACATAGGAATGAGCAAGTTAGACAAAGGCTCGGGCGCAAAACCTGCACACAACAGGCAAACAACAAGCAGGCTACTCTCATCTCTCCAAGATGAGATGTTAGCCCATCATGTGACTGATAGAAAAGGCTTAGCTGGGAATTGTATTTGAGTGGCATGCTTGCCTAGAGTGATTAAGGTCATGGGCTCAATCCTTGGTACCAAGCAGTAGATGAACTTCACCACTGACAGGAACCTAATTAGCACCAGTAAGGTAGAAGTGATGATAAGCCTTACACCTAAGGTTGTTGTAAGATATGTTGTTAAAAGTGAAGACTGGAGTGATTCGGTGCTTCAGAGCACTTGTTGCTTCTACAGAGGACCTGGGTTCAGTTCTCAGAACTCACATAGCAGCTCACAACTACTTATAACTTCATTTCCAGAGCTCTAATATTCTTTCCTTACCTCCTTGGGTCCCTGCACTCACATATGCATACCCACATTCAGGCACACACACACACACACACACACACACACACACACACACACACACACACGCACACACACAGAGTCTTGATAAAATATACCAAGAGCCTTAAAAAAGAAATTCAAGCCCTTCAAACCTCTGAGGGGAACTTGATGACTGTACAAATGTGTCAATCAGGGAAGCAGTGACTGAAATTCTGTGATAGGTACAGCAAAACCCAAGGTAAAGAAAATAACACCAAACATGCTTAAGTCAAATGATCATAAGACTAGGTGGAGAGTCAGACTACTTGTGTTCCAATGTAAGAGCTATCTGATTTGGGGATATTACCTATTTTCTCAAGGTTTCTGCAGTCATAAAATGATGACAGTAATAATGATAATAACCTACTTTATAGGACTGCTGTGAATGTCTGGCTCTATTATGTAATTATTGCACCACATCACCCTTATATAACTCAGAAAAGAAAGGCTATGTTGTAATGGAGAATAAAATGCCATTTACTCTGTTTTGAGACACCTGCCATCAGTTATCCAACTGGCACAAAGAGGCCACGCCTCGGTTTATCCAGTGCTTCTGGGGCATGTTTGTTGGAAGTTCAATGGACAGTACATAGTTAGTAGAGTGGCCAGTGGTAGAGAGGGTGCCTCTCCGGGCACTTGTCTTATACACTGGACACACATAAATGTCTTCATGTAGGAATAATGCACTCTCCCCGGGTTTCAGCCAAATGATAGGCAATGGATCATAGAGGATTTTGGGGAGAGACTCTCCAATCTGCTTATTTTTCCTGTCCCAACGGGCACCTTCAAGGAACAGCCCTTTGATGTAGGCCCCATCTTCTGGGCTTTTCTCCATAAATGTTTCTTGTGTGGTTACCTGAAAGAATAGAAAGCTGTGAGTTCCCGAATCTGCTAATAAGAACCTTCAGGTCAGCCTCTACCAAGAACTGAGGCTTCTGTGATGAATCTTAGCAGATGTGAGCCAAGTCTGGTAACTAGGCAGCTTCCTGCTGGTATATATGGTGGGCACAGAGAATGCAATAAAGTAGGAGTCAGGAGGCCACACTGACTGTGACCTCACACAACTGCTTCTCCCTTTTGGGACCTAAATCTAGGAAATAAAGGGTTATATTCTGAATTTAGAGGCAAGTTGGATGAAATAGTTCTGGGGTAAGAGGTGAAGTGGAGGAATAAAATTTTGATGTGCTTTTTAAAAACACAGTTTCTATGGTTTAAATACTTGCTCTGAAATCAAAACAACTTTGAGATAGCACCTTACACCTGTCAAATTGGCTAAGATAAAAAACACAGATGACAGTCTATGCTGGAGAGGTTGTGGAGCAAGGGGAACACTCCTCCATTGTTGGTGGGAGTGTAAGCTTGTTCAGTCAGAACAAGCTTACACAGAACAAGCTTGTTCTCAGAAAACTGGGAACAATCTCCCCAAGGATCCAGCAATACCACTACTGGGCATATACCCTAAAGATGCAAATTGGCACTCCAAAGGCATTAGCTCAACTATGTTCATAGCATCATTATTCGTAATAGCAAGAACCTGGAAACAACCTAGATGCCCATCAACTGAAGAATGGATTAACAATCTGTGGTCCATCTACACAATGGAGTACTACTCAGAGGTAAGAAAAATGATATCCTAAAATTTGCAGGCAAATGGATGGATTTGGAGAATATCCTCCTGAGCAAAGTATCACAAACCCAGAAAGATAAGCAGAGGATGTACTCACTCATTAGTGGACTTTAAACAAAAAGCAAAGCATTCCCAAGCTGTAAACCACAACCACTGAACAGCTTGGGATCTGAAACACCTTGGACCTCATTCCCTCCAGAGGAATACCTGACCCAGTCTTGATGTTGGGGTGAGGAAAGTGGATCTGTCTGGAGTGGATGCTGAGCTAAGCCACCTTGGGACCTTGGGACCTCCTGCCCTTGCTGGGGAGGAGATAAAGTGATGGGGAGAAGAGAGAGTGACTGGGAGGGGCAGGAGGGGGAAGGGAGTTTGAACAAGGGGATACATGGATAAAAAATAAGACTTTATTCATAATTTAAAAAAGGATAAATAAATAAATGAACAAATAAATAGATACTTGCTCTGACTGAGAACCAGCTCATAGAATGCAAAGTGCTGGCTAGTTTAAATGTTAGCCATGCCTCAGTGTGGGGTTGCTACATTTGCCTGTATGAATGTCTGTGAGGGGACTGTCTTGTCTTAAATGAGGTGGGAAGGCCACTGGATGTATGCAGCACCACTTCATGGGCTGGGTTCTGAACTGTATAAGAGTAGAGGAGGCCTTGAACTCAGAAACCCATCTGTCTCTGTCTCCTGAATGCTGAGATTAGTTTGAGGTCAGCCTGCTCTACAGAGTGAGTTCCAAGACAGCCAGAGCTACCCAAAGAAACCCTGTCTTGAGGAGGAAAAACAAAACAAAGAATAGCGAAGGCTCTGAGTACTAGCCAGCAGGCAAAGATGATCCATGTGTTTCTCTCTGCACTTGACTATGGATGTGATGCTTTAAGTCAGAGGCACTCAATCTGTGGGTTGGGACCCCTTAGGAGGGAATTAAACAACCTTTTCATGGAGTCACCTAAGACGATCAGAAAACACAGATATCTACATCAGCAACTGTATTAAAGCACCGCATCATTAGGAAGGTTGAGAACCACTGCCTTAAGTTCCTGCCTTGATTTGCCTCCAATGATGGACTGTAACTTGGAATTATGAGCCAATCAACTCTTCCTCCACAAAGCTGCTTTAGCTCAGGGTTTGGTCATGGCAACAGCAATGATACAGAGGTCAGTCCTTGGATTCTTCCATGTAAAGCCAAAAATGGTCTCAGGACAATAGGGAGTAATGGAGATCATGTTGGACCAGAGGTGTGCAAGCTCCATTTATCATCATTCTAAATCTGTTATCTTTTTTTGTTGTGAATGGAATGGTTTTTCCATTTCTAAGGACTATCCAAAGACATTAGCATTTTCCCAAGTGTGGATGCAGTACAAGGGGAGGATATTTTCATTTTCCTTACATGATGGTGGCGATTTCCCTTTAGAAAGATGAATTTTTAAAATATGTATTTATTATTGGGGGTAGGGGAGTGGAGAGAGAATCAGAGGCCAACTTTTCAGAGTTGGTTCTCTGCTCTCACATTCATTTGGTCTCCAGGGCTCGAACTCAGGTTACCAGGGTTGCATGCAAGCCCCTTTGTCTGCTGAGTCACCTCACTGGCACCAAATTCCTTTGTCTATGTGCAGGAACAAAGGCTTGGGAGAGCTGTCTTTGTGTCAAAAATAGCTTCTGGGGCCACTTGCAAGTCATGCTGAGTTCTTCACTTATTCCATTTCAGAAGCATTTATTCCTCCACACAGCCAAGTACTTGCAGGTAGAAGGAAATGAACAATACCAATTTCTTAAAGTGAGCCCCTGAGCTGTTCCAATTCACAAAGATCCCTACCTCAAATTCAAATCCGATATGGTCAATGGGGATGGTGTATTTCCTGGCATAATTCTGAGAAACTCCCGTCAAAAAAGACTGTGTAAAGTAGAATCCAGAGATCCAGAAGACCACAGGGGGCCCATTAATGATCCATTCCTATAGAGCCAAAGAAATCAAAATTGAGAATCTATAATACATCAATAATAGGTTAAACTGGAGAAAGCGTGGGACTGGAGGGATGGCACACTGATTTATAGCCCTTGATGTCCTTGCATAGGAACAGAGTTTAATTCCTAACACCCATGTCAGGCAACTCACAACCATCTCCAGGGATCCAGTTTTTCTTTCCGGCACCTGCACATTCATATGCATAACACACGCATACACACACACACACACTAATTTTTTTCTTTTTTCTTTTTTCTTTTCTGTTTAAGACAAGTAGTGTTCCTCTGGGTAGTTCTGGTGTCCTCAAAGACCAGGCTGGCTTCAAACTCCGACATCTGCCTGCCTCTGCCTCCCAAATACAGGGATTAAAGGCGTGTGCCACCACTGCTTGACAAAATGAGCATAATGCGGATTTTAGCTGTGTCCCACACTTTGTGACTGGTGCTTGAGGAGGCCAGAGAGGTGTCAGATTCCCTGGCTCTGGAGGAACTGATAGTTGTGAGCCACTGTATGAGTGCTAAGAATCGAATCTGGATCCTTTGGAAGAGCAACTAGTGTTCTTAAGTGCTAAGCCATCTCTCTTGCCCAATAAAATACATCTTAAAAGAACTAAGAGAGTGTGGAAATGACCCTCACAAAAAATATTCTTTTGCTTTTTTATTTTTATTGAAGCCAAGAGTTCTCTTGCTTTCACTTGTACTTTCCTACTTTTGAAATGAAGGTACAACAAATGTTTTTCTACTCTAAGCACCAGTTCAAAGCTGATAATGGAAACACAATGGGGAGTGGCAAAGACTACAGTAGCCAGGCAATATATATATGTCTCCTCTGTACTGAGCAACACAAACGGCCATGCATCAGCGCTGATGCATTATTTCAGCTCCTCTACATTTTCAAGGACACGAATCTAGATTTATCCCCCACCCCTAGGTCTGGGTTGTTTTGCTTGTTTTTCTTTATGTTTCTCATACTAGAGATTGAATTTATACCTCAGAAATGCTCTACCATAGAACTATAGCCGAGTCTCTATGTGTAAAAATTCAATGTCTATGTATCAGCTCAAAAATTTCATATTACTAGACTATATATATACATATGGCCAGTTATACCCCATAGGCCTCTAGCTTGTGACATTTTTTTCTAGGTTTTACTCCTGCCTCTATAGATTAATATCTCCAAAGACTGAAAAGTCTCTTTCTCTCCACTGACCCAGGTCTGGAAAAGCCATTCCCAAATACCCAACCCAGGATGCTATACAGCTGCCAACTCCCCTCCCCAGCTTCTTTTTTTTTTTTTTTTTTTTTTTTTGTGTTAAACAGCTTTAATCTCGGTCATTGCGGCTTCTCGGCACAGTAAGAAATATTGCACATGATCAACATGTTTTGTTCTGGGAATGGGGACAATGGAAGGGGAAATCACCTTCTTAGAAAGTACAACCCAAGGTTGGGAGGGCAGAGGGTGGGGAAAATCCTCCCCTTGCCTGTGGCAAAGTGCAGGAGCCCCCCCCCACCCCAAACTAACCTGAGTCCAGCCCCTCTGGGGAAAAGGGGGGGGATGTATGAACTCCCGCCCCACTCCACAGGTATCTTCCTGTGGCCCAAGGCTCACACTACCCTCCAGCTTGCAGCCCTCACAGGAGCCATTCTGCATAAAGTACAAGTGAAAAGCTCTGAAGGTCACACACTTCAGGTTATGTACAAGAGCTCAGTGGAGGGAATCTGTACCCCTGTACCCCTCAGTTGCCACTCCCCCCCAGCACAGGGAGGGATTATATACAAGGGGAACAGGCTACATTCCATGCCAAACTGGAAAGGACAAAATGGCTTACTGGGGAGAAGGTCACTATCCCACGGTCTAGCCCCCAATTCCTGCCATCTATATACTGTCCATCTCCTGAGGGGGTATCTTTTTCAGAGGCCTCTCACCTGCCTGTGGCAGCTGCGGAGGAGCCCGAGGGAGGTGCCCTCCCCAGCTTCTATTCCGCTATCTTAGAATGTTATCTCCACCCGAGTGAGCACACCAGGCATCCAATTACCCAGCCTCCCAGGTACCTGGAAGAAGGCCAGGCGGGCCAATAGGTCAGCCACGTAGCCCCCCAGTGGCTTCAGTGATGGGTAGGACTTGGCTGCCCACATGGCTGGCACTTTACCCACAATCATACTATTGAAGACTTCCTCCAGCTCTGAGGACATCAGGACTTGCCCTTTGATGGCACGGCCAATATCAATAAGGCTTCTGCGAACCACTTTGGTCAGCCTGCAAGGAGAAAGGAGCATGCTGTGCCTGGCTTTGCAGGGGTCCCTTCTGCCCAAATACACCAAATGTGTTCCTTTTATCTTTCTCCTCTTTCAAAGGTCAATGGATGATAAAAAGGAAAATTCAATCACCCATAACACTGCCACCTAAAAATGGCTTTAATGTGTATCTTCCTTGTTTTCTTTAGAAACACAAATTGTGCTTTTAATGAAGTTATTCTGTATTACCTTTGTGGAATCTGTCTTTCTTATCACACTGTGAAATTTTTCCAATTCAGTGAGTCCTGCTTCAGCCTCTTGAGTGCTGGAATTGCAGGCATGTACCACTACAACACAGTTCTAAATCGTCCTGTTGCTGTTTTGTGTGTGTATGTGTAGGATGCATGCATATGTGAGTGTGAGTGTGCACTCATGTGTAGAAGCCAGAGGTTCACTTGGGTGTCTTCCTCCATCACTCTCCACCCTATTTTTTGAGACAGGGCTTCTCACTGAACCTGGAGCTCATTGATTGCCTAGACTGCCTGGTGATTAAGCACCGGAATTCTCTGCTTCCATGTACTGGTATTACAGCTGTTCATCACCAGGCTCAGCTTCTGTGGGTACTGGGAATCCAAACATAGGTCCCCAGACTGGCATAGAAAGCACTTTACTACTGAGGTATCTCCCCAGACCCCAAATTATCATTTTTTTGGTTTTTTGTTTGTTGGGTTTTTGTTGTTGTTGTTTGTTTGTTTGTTTGTTTTGAGACAGGGTTTTTCTGTAATAGTGTTGGCTGTCCTAGAATTCACTTTGTAGACCAGGATGACCTCAAACTTACAGATATCTGCCTGCCTCTGCCTCTCAATGCTGGGATTAAAGGCATGCACAACCATGCTGGCTAAATTGTCCTTGTTAGTAACTGTACAGCATTCTGTTTTATTCAGCTATTTCCCTACTATTGAAATAATATCTTTAAGATGGGCGTGGGAGTACACATCTTCAATCTATGGACTCTGGAGACAGAGGCAAGTGGATCTCTGTGAGATCAAGGCCAGCATGAGCTACATAGTGAGTTCCAGGTAACCATGGCTACATAGTAAGATACTGTAGAAACAAAGACAAAACCAAGAAAGATTATTTGTAGGTTGTCATTTATAAACAACATTGCTAGAAAAATCCATTTATATCTGCTTTTGTGTGAATTTCTAATTACTTTCTTAGTAATAATTTTTTGATTAAAGAGTATATATGGTTTAGAACCTTTAATCCACATTGCCGAAGTTGTTCTTTTTTACAGACTAGGAGGTATATACCTGAGACAAGCAACTGAAGGGCAACCTGAAAGTGGGTAAGACCACTTGCCTCTTTCCGACTTCTCCATTCTGAGGTTTGGCTCAGCCCAGAGAAGTTCAGTTGAGTGTTAAAAAGCCAAAAACCTGCCACCAGAAAGAGCATGTAGAGTCAACCCAATGGGCAAGATGATGAGCAAATGCAGAATTTCATAGCAGGAGGAATTCAACATTTAGATGAGATGCACATGCTTGTTGAAGAGCCAAGAGGCAAAACTTGCTTGAAGGACTGCATCACAGATCTCCAGTACACCTCATAGACAATTACAGTTTTCCTTTTATCCTGTGCTTTTCTGTTCTTGCAACTATAACCTCTGTTGGGCTCAGGGTTTTAATACCTAAGGAATCCTTGCTTCAGAAGACACCAATCACAGACCCCTGAATCGGAAGCTAAGCTGTCACCTAACCATTTTGGACTTCCCCTGCCACTGGATGGATGCACAGAAACAGCTGATACCGAAGGATGCTAGAATCCTACTGAAAATGGGAATCTGATATCGACCTGCTCTCTGCTATGGGAACAGGCACTGATAAAGGCCAGTGAAGATCCTGGCAGCCTTCCAGGAATGGCTGCAGTAGTCTGAGGGAAAACCGAAAAACGAAAGGGAAGTCACTAGAGCTGGTGTGTGGATCAATGAGGACTTAGCTCATCTTACTGAGTTTTCTCATCTATCTGTAAAGCAGTCGTAGAAATGAGTAATGTTATATCACACTAACTATGTATGGTTCTAATGAGATCTATGAATAGTGTCTGGAGCCATCCCTGACACTAGAGGCTCATTCAGAGGAGCTCTGATGACATCTTCTGCCATTAGCTATGCTTGGTATTGATTTGAACTTGATAGAATCATAGGAATGAATGAGAGAGGAGGGGGAGTGAGTTAATACATGGCCAACACGTGCCGGGCCACTCTGTTTTACAGCTCCCCTCATATAAGACAAGCTGCTTTCTCTGCACAGCAATATCTTATCCAATGTCCCTTCTAGCTACTACCCCACAGGCTCCAACTTTCAAGATCCAAGCGAAATCATTAGGCCCACCTGTTGAATCTGATGAGCTCCTGCCTTAGGACGGTGTTCATAGACTCGTTATAGACCACAGGGTACAACTTCATTACCTCTTCCAGGTTAAAGTCGCTGGGAAGCTTGGACAGTATATCCTGGGCTAGCTCTTCAACCACTTCCTTTAATTACAGACAAAAGGAGGAAATGAGAGGTAATTCCATGATGTAAGCTTTGGCCTTTCTGGGAACTCTTCCACAGAAGCCAGTTTTGCCTTTGAAGGGAAAGTAGGACTCTCCTCAGCTTACCTTCCTTGGAAACTCAACATCATTCCTTTGTCCAGAATGTGAAAATAATGAGCAATGACAGCCCTGTCCTAGCAGATGTGGCCAGACAGGGCATTCTTTATCAGTCAGGTAGCCTCAGGGCAGCATAGAACATGGGACCTATTTTCAAGGTCACCCCTAGTGAGAATCCCCCCTCAGTTCTTTCTCAATGCCAGTGACACTTGGGAAGGTAGTAGGTCAGTCTTTGCTATTGAGCAAGACAAGTGTGTGGCACTGGGATTAGCCAAGTAGGGAAGGGAACAAACCCAGTGGACCAAAGAGGACAAATGTGAATCGGGCAGAGTCAGATAGCTCCCGCACCCAGTCTGGGTGGTTGGCTGCTGAAAATCAGTTCCTTTCCTGCCTCTATATTAGGACACCAACCAGGCTGGTGACCATACCAGTTACCACTTAGAGTAAATGAATCCAGTCAGCAAGGTTCAAACCTGACAAGTGTTGAATGCCAGGCAGCTCAGAAGGAGAAGGAAGGGGAGGGGGGAGGAGGAGGAAGAGAGAGAGAGAGAGAGAGAGAGAGAGAGAGAGAGAGAGAGAGAGAGAAATATTGATTCACAGAGTCAGACAGGAGACACAGTTTGGCTCTCCCATTGATTTTATGAAGGACATGAAGCCGGCTGTTACAACCTTGAGAGATTATTTTCGTTTCTTTTCTTTTTTGTCACTTACACACTGAATAGTATAGTTTCATCCAGAGCATCACAGAGTCTGCACTGGCCCTGCTAGAAGCACCATGGTTGTCTCCAGAGCACAGAACAGACAATGCTCAATTACATGGTGGGAAAATTACTCTTTTCAAGATTTGTGGTCTCTCTCTTTCCATCTCTTTCAAACAGAAGGTCTCAGATGGTGGCAATTTGACAATTCTCTAACCTCGCAGATCCCTCCCTCCCCTTAACCTCAGCTCGAGGACTTTGGCTAGCAATGCTACTCAGGAAGAACTTAAAGCACTTTGTCTTCTTTTCTTCCTTTCCTCTGTCCCAATCACAACTTAATGGAGATTAAGTCTACCCTTATGGTTTTGACTTGCAATTGTTAAAATAAATACTTCCAAGCAAAAGTACATTTAGTTATAGGGAGTATATGATATAGAAAAATTTATTTTTACAGAAATAACCAGCATTTTGGAAACTGTTTCCTTTGTGTTCTGTATTTGAGGACTGTCAACAGGACCAGAGTGCCTTATCCCAGAGTTACATGCCAGACCTCCATGTTTCTGCCTTTCTGGTTAGCATTCACAGTCTCAAAGGCCTACTAGATGGAAGCCCGGTTACCTGAGGAGACTTTCCACTCCCTCCTGACTGTCTCGGGAGGGTCAACAGCACTCCTTGGAAGAGTTGGTTAGTTTCCTGGTTGTCCTTGGTGATGTCAGCATTCTCATGGAGGCCGAATACTTCAGGGTGTGCTGTGATGGGGAGGGTCCTGAGATACTCAATGTAGGACTGGAAAGGAAATCTTCAATTGATATCAATGTAGGGCCCCTGGAGTCCTACAGGTGACTCAGCATGGCTAAGCCCACCTCAGAAAGAAATCACATTGTATGAGTAGCACTGCGTCTACTTTCTTTTCTTCATTCCTTATCTAGTTGTTCTGTCCTTTCTCTTCAGCTATTTTATTTTAGGATGGGGTCTTTATATGTAGTTCAAGTTGACCTGCCATCTATAATCCTGCTTCATTTTACTGAGGGTTAGGATTACGGCTTTGTGCCACCATGCCCAGCTTTTCTGTTGTCTTGTTTTTTTTTTTTCTGATTTGGAAATCTCACATAATGTACCCCATCACCCTCACCTATTACTCTTCCCAGGGCTAGCCCACTCCCATCCTTTTGCCCCCACCTCAATTTTTTTAAAGCATTCAACTTGTATTGTCCACATAGTCACTGGAGCATAGTCAGGCTCCCAGCGGCCAGTTCCCCAAAGAGAAGTGAGTCCCTTCCTATCTGCACCCCCACCGGTAGCCATCAATTTTGAAAAGCTACACCCTAGATCCGTATCACAATTTTGAAGAGTTCTCCATGATGGCTTCCTGTCTACTGCTACTCTTCCTCTGGGGTGGGATGGGATAGGGGTTGTCACAGAAGTCTCCATATCTCTTCTTCTCTACTGCTGTTGTTACGTTTGAACCCTTATCTGAATTGCATTTATCAGCCTGTTCACTACTAGGCCTTTACCTGTGTGTGTGTGTGTGTGTGTGTGTGTGTGTGTTTAGCATGTGTGAATGCTTATGTGTGAGTGCAGGCATGCATGACCATGGAGTGCTTGTGGAATCAGATGACAACCTTGAGTGTTGGTTCTCATTTTCCACCTTCTTCAAGTCAGTGTCTCTTGGTTTCATCACTGTGTCCATCAGGCTAGCTTGCCACAGGCTTTCAGGGATCTTGCTATCTCTACCTCCATCCCATCATATGTATACTGGGATTGTAGGTATATGTACACCTTGGCATGTAGATTCTGGATGATCCAAACTCTGATCCTTACACTTTTGTATCAAACACTTTTATCTACTAAGCATCTCCCAATTCCCACAAGCATTTATCTTAACTATCCACTTCTCCCCCACCCACTACTCCAAATGGAATCATATCTTAAAGACCCTATTTGCACTAACATCATTATCATCTTTCTTGAAGGGTCCATGGAATAGAAGGAACAGATTATGGACCCAAATAAGGAAGTCCAAGGCTGAATAGCGGGAAATTTGCTTGGAAATACTGTAGCCACTAGCTTCAATCCCAGCAAAAATAGAGCATTCTTTACCTGGTAATTGCCATGGGGAGGGATGTAATAAGCCTCTCCAGGAGCAATGTAGTAGGGATCCCATTCAATTTCCTTACAGTAGAATGTGGACAGCAGAGACAGCAGGAGACGCCTGTCTTTGTCATCAGTCACTCTGCCTCCGTAATTGCATTCCCCTGGGGACAACAAACACCAGAAGGAGCTGAGCACAAGGAAGGTTGTGCTGAACATATGCATTATGTTTTGAACAGTGGTTTCTTCTAGCCAAGAAACCCTGTTGGAGCTCAGGTGATCCAGGGACACAGGATTGCTGACACCATACTCAGTATGGTTGGAAAGGCCTTTTATGTATCATGATAGTTGTCAAAAATATTATATTTCTGAATTCTTCCATATTGTAGACTAGTATATATTGGATGAACAGGGTTAAAAAAAAAATCACTGAGAAATTGCTTTGATTCTAATAGCGTAAGCTATTTCCACTTCAAGATCCTATGTTGAAAATGTTCTTCCTTCCTGGCCTCTCCTCTTCCTCTTTCCATTTGTAAATCTTCTGCTGATCCCTCACACCCAACTTTTCTTAACTGCTGAGCCATCTCTCCAGCCCTACCAACTCTTCTTAAAACTTCTAGTTTTCCAAGATCACACACACACACACACACACACACACACACACACACACACACACAGAGTCCAAGATGTAATTATGATATTGCCTTTCTTTTTTAGAAATATTTCTCTTTCATAAAGTATGGATGTCCTGCCTGCATATATGTTTATGCACCATTTATGTGCAGCACCTGAGGGGCTAGAAGGCAGCATTGGATCACTGGAACTGGAGTTACAGTCAGGTGTTAGCCACCATGTGGGTGCTGGGAATCAAACCCAGGTCTTGTGGCAGCAAGGGTCCCTGCAAGCATCAAATGGACCATGTGAGGTAAGAGGGAAGTAAGCCAGTGCTGGTTCAAACTTCTGAAGTCTGACACCAAACCAGTTCATTTTAGACATGAGTAAGTCCAATACAGTTTTGAACAAAAGTTTCCTGGTAACAATAATCCACAACCCATGTGCACAGTAAAGCTTCAGGCATGGAAACTTTTGCAAAGTACACATGAACTCTACAATGAAGATGGGTTCTGTGTAGCGGGAAATCAGAAGCTACACATGTGAACTGATTGTGTCAGAGTGCTGGAGCCAAGCAGGGTGTGATCAACTGGAAAGAGCTTCGGAAGTAAAGCCACTGGATGAAAGAGGTGGAAGAGGAAGCCGGGCTCTGGCGCAGTTCCTGGATCGCAGGAGATCGGGCGGTTGGGAAACTCTCCGGGGCACTGCTTCCCCCTCTATTTTCTCCCTTTGAACAAAACCTTTTTCTGTGTGATATTTGGATAATAAATATTACTTAATATATATCTCACGGCGGGTTAATTACCGTGATAATTCATACCCCACGTTGGGTGCCATCTGTTGTAGTAAATTTTTTTTCCTGGCCGTTTTGGGTCCGGGAGGTTTGTGACTTGGCGCGGCCCACAGCGGTGGTTGGAACCTAGTTCACGCCCACGGCTTTTGTCCCCCAAAGAAATGAATCACATGCTTATATCCTTTAAACTGTTTGGCCCATGTCTTATGCCCATTACTAGCTAGCTCTTTCTTCTTAGATTAACCCATTTCTGTTAATCTTCCCGCCACGTAGCTTAGCCCATGGCTCATCCCTGTACCTCTACTTGCTCCTCCTTCAGGGGTTGGATGTAGACTGACCTAACTCCACCCTTTTCCTACCTGCCTGTGCTCTGATTCTCTACCCACTTCTACAGTGCTCTACATAGGCCAACACAGTTCTTTATTTACATCATACAGAACATTCCACCACAGGTTCTGTAGCTTAAGGGCCTAAGATCTGGCATGGTCCTGGACAGAGACAGCATAGAGTTCACTAGGTCATACAATACATGCCACATCTCCCCTGTTGCCTGGGAAACAGAGCTAAAGTTAAAGGCCTAGGGATGAGAGTCTGGAGGATCTGGGTGAGCACTGGCTCTACAGATAGGAAAGGTCACCAGGTCATTAACAGCATCCTCTCCCAGCCTTCTGGGTGGAAAATAGGTATACATTTCCTCCATTGGGGAGATGATCAGGAGGGGTGAACATTCCTGGTTTCCCCAGTGCTGATCTGTGAACACTCTAGCTCTCTACAGCACTGTGCAAGAGCCGAACCTATTCAGCCCCTCTTTTATTTACATGTGCATGTATGTGCACATATGTATGGTCAGATGCCAACCTCAGGTATCATGCCTGCTCAGGTACTGCCCACCTTGCTTTGAGGCTAGGTCTCTAATTGGCCTGGTATTTGCCATTTACATAGGCTGCTGGCCAACAAACTCCGGCTATCTGTCTGTCTCTGCCTTTCTGAATTACAAGCATATACAAAGCACCTAATTTTTTATGTGTGAACTCAGGTCTTGTGTAGTAAGCACTTGATGGACCAAGCTATCTCTTCAGTCCATAAATGTTTCTGTTAGTGTACTTAACACTGTATTGTCATTAATGTACTTACATTTTCTGCCATCTTAGACTGAGTCACCTGACCATGGAAGCCTCTGTCTTAATTCTGATTTTGTTTTTTATTATATCCAACATGACTACAAGCATTAGCAAAAGATCAGTATTTTCTGAATGAATGAGGGAGAGAGTGGCGAAGGAAGGATAGGAGCTGAAGAGCAAAAAGCATAGAAAATGGTACCAGAAGGTTAGAGCAGCAAAGCTCGGTTCATAAATACCTGTCAGGTAGGTCAGAGCATCAAAGGGCACCTCTTTGTACTCATTGAGAAACATCTGTATCTGCCGCATGCTAATTCTTAGGTCAGATTCATTGAATTCATAGGGGATGTTCCAACCTGCAGAAGGCAGAGAAGAATTACAGGCTTTGGAGCTGAGAACTCTTAATTTCCACTCAGGGACTGAGCATGTAAGGTAAGCATCATTATGGATCAAGGACCTCTTTCAGTCCTGTGAGTGACCAGCACCTAGCCAACTATTTGCCTTGATTTACTGCCAACATGGCAGCCAGTCTGCCTGAACAAACACCCATTCTAGAACTGGTTTCCTTATGGATCTCCCCATTTGTGAAGGAAGATGTTAGCATCCTGGGATCTGTGAGACAGGATTTATTCAGCCTGCCTGGAAGAGTGTGGTAAGACACAAGGCTCCAAAAACAACATGTACAGCATTGTTGGGAGCCGGAGCTGTGGCTGGGCGGCCAGTAGAGCTGCTCTGGAGACTTTCTGCGCTCACTGAAGAACTACATAGGCAGTCTTACAGAAACTGTCACTACACTACTGAGGTTGAGGATTTCTCAGAGGAATTTCTTTTTTAATTTTTAATAATTCTATTTCATGTTTACGAGTGTTTTGCCTGCATGTATGTCTGTGCACCATGTGTGTGCCTGGTGCCCGCAGAGGTCAGAATTCTAGAAGCATTGGATATCCTGAAACTGGAGTTACAGATTTGCGTGATCCACTAGGAGGGCGCTAGGAATCGAATCTGGGTCCTGTGCAAGGGGAGCAAATGCTATCAAACATTGAACCATCTCTCCAGCCCCTTGCAAACATATTTAATTCCCTCCTAAACAATAGTATTCAAATTAAAAATGTAACTTAATAAAACTCATGCTGGTAAAAGCACAATGGGACAGTTGGTTTTGAGACAAATGGTTGTACAGATTTCTGGAGTTCAGTGGACTGTCACAGGGCCTGTGGAGCTACCTGGGGTTGGAGGAAGGCAATCACCGAGAGGATTCAAAGGAGCAGGCGGGGCAGCGGGGAAGGAAATGAACAAGAAGAGAGCATGAGATGTGTGTATGGAGATGCCATAATGAAACCCATTAATTAGGTGAATACTAACTTTAGAAATTATGTTCAAAAAAGAAGGAAAGGAATATCGGGAAAGAACCATGACGAGGACAGTATGCCTCTGCATTAACCCTAAAGAACTGCTAGGAGTCCCCACACTGGGCCCTCCCAAGGCTATTGAACAAGATCAAAAGCAGCCATAGTTGAGGCAGGCCATTCACATGGAAGACAGAGTGACAGCAGTTTGATAGTTTCCTAACTAACTATAATTACTTACTCATTAGCTAGTGTCCATTGATAAATAAATGTCCTGTGATTATTTTTAAAGTATAGACAAGTGCCGCCCAGGTATATTTCTTTCATAACTCTGCATATGTAAAGGCAGTTAATTCAAATGCTGTAGGTTCCTTGGTGACAACTCTCCAGAGGATAGTTGTTAGGCCTAAAATAAGTATGTTCCACTCATTATCTCCTTCACCAGGTGGAGGTCTCCTAACGTGGGAATACCACGTTTGTGTGTTCCTGTGTGTGCACACATGTGGGGCTGAAGTCAACCTTGGATATTATTCCTTAGATGTCATCTACCTTATTTTTTTTAAAAAAAACTTTATTTATTTGCCTTGGTGTTTGCCTGGAACTGGAACTACAGACAGTTGTTAGCTGCCATGTGGGTGCTGGGAATCGAACCCGGGTCCTCTGGAAGAGCAGACGGTGCTCTTAACCGCTGAGCCATCTCTCCAGCCCCCCCCCCACCTTATTTTTTAAGACAGGGTCTCTTACTGGAACCTGGAACTCCCTAGACTGGCTGTCTGGCAAGCTTAGATCATGCAATCCACCTCCCCAGAACAGAGATTACAGAAGCAAGCTACCATGCCAGCTGTTTATGTAGACATGGGGACAGAACCTGGGTCCTTATGCTCCCATCTCCAAGTATCACTCCCCTTCCCCGCACAGACACATTGACTTGGTTATAAGGTTGCCAGATTTAAAGAAGAAAAAAAAGGATGTTAAGTGAAATTTAATCCCAGAAAATAACAATCATACTTAGTATAAATACTTGCTAAGTAATTCCTAGAATACATGAATTATCTTTCTTGCCATGCCATCTCAATGCAAACCTGTAGAGTCCACCTGTATTCCATCCCCAGGTCCCCTGGATATGCTGTCATATCTTACCTAGGGCTCCATAGTTCCTCCTTTCTTGGACAATGGCATGGAAGAAGCAAAGTCCAAACAACAGTTTTTGCCACATAACTGGCTTTGTACAGCTTTGGAAGAACACAGGGTCTGAGACAGGGTCATTGAGGTAGGAACGCAGAAGGTTGGCTCTGAGCCCTTTGGGGGGCTCATTGGTCATTTTGATCCCATTCTGGAGAATGCTGACGGGAAACTTCTCTGATGGATAGCTAGTTAGCCAGAGTCTGGAAATACAAAAGATCCAGCTGGTCAGAGTAATGCAGTAAGTTACACTGGTAAACAACAAAATAATAGCGATCACTGTTAACCATTACCACAAATGACAGAATGATAGATAAATATTTTAGAATTGGTGGGCTTACACAGTCCCTGCTCAAATGAGTTAGATAGACTATGAGTAATTATGAATGTTTTTAAATAAGGCTTTATGTATTGACAATAAAATCTGATTTTCATGTGTCATTACATTTTATTTTTTAGGTTTTTTTCCCACATATTTAAAAATTTGATAGCAAGCCATATCATAAATGCAGCAGTCTGGATTTAGCTCACAAGCCAATCTTATTTGCTAGCCTGAAATAAGACAAACCTGACTGTCTGAGTTGAAAATGAGTTAAAGCCTGTCTGGTTCTGCTCTTCAATCTATGAATGCAACTGCTATTTCCATTTGATGAAGAAAACTCTGTGAAGTCCAGAATAATAGATTAGATGAGTAAGCAATGGTGCTAGACAGCAAGTGATATTTTCAACAACAATAATTATTTAAATTATTTTGGGGACCTGACAAGACTGTGTGGTCACCTTCCCTCTGAACACATCTGGCTTGCTGTCTCTGAAACACCTGGTTTTGTCTGGCCTGTAACCCAACAGGAGGAGCAGGTTGGCTCTGAAGGGTGATGCTCTATGGCCTCTTAAGCAGCTTGGATTCCCCCTTTGTCTCCAGGCCCCTTGATAGCAGTAAAGTCCCCCAAGAGGAAATTCAAAATTAAGTAGAAGAAAGAAAGATGGCTCCTCTGTCCCTGGACCAGGCCCTGGCCTGGCACAGCCCAGTCTGACCTGAGCACCTTGTGATGATGAACATCCCTGACAGAAGCATTTTTAGCATCTGAAGCTATGTTCTGACTTCTGTACCAAAGCAAATGTCATTAAATCCTCCTTAAAAAAACCCTGAAGCTTTTCTGATAGTCAGTCTACCTTCACAGACACATCTGTAGCACATCTCTTAAGAACTTCCTACCCCATATCTCCCAGAGTCACAGGCTAACTTCTCACTGTTCTTCACTTCAGAAATGCTGCCCTTTCTGACTGGAATGTCCTTCTTGGAAAACTCCTATTTATATCACAAAATTCCAGACAGTCATCAGTTCTGCAGATCTGCCCCAACATTCCTCCTGCCCATTTTCTGGACCCTGTGGTTCTTGTTCAGTTATGACCTCGTGGGCTACTTAGCTTTTATTGACAATTTGACACACAGCTGAACCTCAACTGAAGAACTGCCTCAATCAGATTGTCCTGTGACTATGTCTGTAAGAGACTGTCTTGATTGATGACTGGTGTGGGAACACACCAGTTCCACTGTGGGTTACTCCCAGTGGGCCTAGAATATATAGAAAAGCTGGCTGAGCATGAGTCAGAGAAAGCAAGCTAGTAATCAGTGTTCCTCCATGGTCTCTGTTTCAGTTCTTACTACCAAGTTTCTACCTAGAGTTCCTGTCCTGGCTGGCACTTTCTCCATGGTGAAAGTGTAAGCTGAAATAAAACTTTCTTGTCCAAGTTGCTTTTTGTCATGGTGTTTATCACAGCAAAAGAAAAGTAAAGAATACTTACTATCAACACCATTCTCTTATGAGCCATCTCTGCTAGCTTGGAAATTTCTCTAGGGAAGGACAGTCCCTCTTTTTACTGTCAGCTATCAGAATTCTGTCTAGAGCCTGAGCTAGGTGCCAGGGCCTTGCCTAGATGGGTCAGCATCTCACCTAAACTCTGGGCTGGTGTTTTCAGGAGTAATAACCTCTTCACAGATCTTCTCCAGTGCAGGCATCCAACTTGTAGCCAGGTGGCAGTTCTGTAAGACCACCCAGGTCCCGTCTTGGATGGCTTTATAGATCATTTTGGCAGCAATAGGGCCTTGGCCTTGGCCAAGAGAGATGGTCTGTGTCCTGGAACCTCCCATGCTAATATCATCTGCAAATTTCAGCAGACCTGAGACCAGGAAGAAAGAAGTTTTTGAAGACGAGATGGTTAAGACAAGATTAATAGTTATGATACAAAAGGAGAAACAGATTGACATTTTAGATTTAGAAATAAATTCATTAGCCTCTGTCAATTGCTAAATCAGTATCTCTCTTAGTGAAGCTTTAGATATCTGGGAGGCCTGCAAATGGAGCAGCAACTGGCTACCGTTTAGCATTTTCTCTAAACACAATCATCATCATCATCCAGTGTTTTCTGCTATGTAGTTCAGGCTAACTCAAACCTATGAGCCTTCTTCATTCACAGCCTTCCAAGTGCTGAGATTACAAGTGTGCCCCATGATGCCTTGCTCTAGCTTTGTACTCTTAAGGGACAGGAAGCTGCCACTAAGACTTATGTATAAAGTTAAAATCCTCAGTGATTTCAGACTGAAAAGGTCAAAATCTGGCTCCTAATTCATGGGAGCTATTGAACTGAAGCTGGAGTAGGAAAGTGAATAGTTCTTCAATGTGAAAGCAAAACACCAAGCTCATTCCACATGGAGAAGAGGGCCATGAATTCACAGTAGTCCTTAGTTAAGGAGCTCCTAGCTGAGAAATTTCACTGAACATTAAATCCCTGGAGCACTAGTATTGCATGTTCTGTTTAAATGGGGACATTAAAAAAAAACCATAATTCTTTATTGATTCTTTGTAAGTTTTACATCATGTATCCCAGTCCCACTCACCTTCCAGTCTTCATCTCCGCCGCTTACCTCTGCAGTGTGACCCTCAAAAATTAATTTTAAAATGGGGCTGGAGAGATGGCTCAGAGGTTAAGAGCACTGACTGTTCTTCCAGAGGTCCTGAGTTCAATTCCCAGCAACCACATGGTGGCTCACAACCATCTATAATGAGATCTGGTACCCTGTCCTGTACACTGTATACATGATAAATAAACATTTTTTAAACATTGATTTTAAAATGAAACAAAACAAACAAAAACCCCACCTCACTCCTCCATCTTTCCAACACCTCTTCATTCATCCTAGTGGCATTGGGTACTGCAGTGTGTCACACAGTACACCCTTTTGTCCAGTCAGACTCACCCACAAAATTTTTATTGCAATGATTCATTGATCTGGTTCAAGGCCTCTGGCACACCATCATCCCTGGACCCTCACTGAAACTCCTTTTAAATATCCTGTTGCTACTGTGGTGATATATTGTGTATTTAATAAAGTTTGCCTGAAGATCAGATCCCATGTCTTACTCTAGTCTCCTTAGGTGCAGGCACTGTACACATGTGGTACACAGCTTGCGTGCAGGCAAAGCATCCACACACATAAATATTTTTAAAAAGCAAGTAACATCTTAAATAAATTATATTACTTTAAAATTAAAAAAAATAAATGTTGGGAATGCCATGTATGCCTTTAACTCAGGAGGCAAAGGCAGGTGGATCTCTGTAAGTTTGAGGCCAGCCTGGTCTACAAAGAGAGTTACAGGACAACCAGTGCTGTTACTCAGAGAAACTCTGTCTCAAAAAACCCAAAACAAACAAAAAAAAAACAAATGAAAATATTTTAAAGGTAAAACAATGATCCAGAAAGAGAAGCTTGAAAGAAATCACCCCAAACACTTGGTCTTAGATGTGGAGCCTCCATAACTGTAAGCGGTAGCCCATCAGTTAACTGTACTTTTGTTACACAGTCTTAGCAAACGAATAGTCCTAGGAAATTACCATGGAAGAAATACATCTGAAAATAAGTAAAGATGGCATATTAACCACAATGAAATTCAGGATTCTATTTTAAATAATGTACAAATTTGAAACAAAACATGTGGACCGATAAAGCTGGGCATGTGGTAGTGCACACCTTTAATCCCAGTTTGGAGGAGACAGAGTCAGGCAGATCGCTGTATTTTAGAGGCCACCCTGGTCTACAAATTGAATTTCAGGCCAGTCCTCAAACCAACCAACCAAAAAAATATCAAATAGACTTTAAAAGGAGATGGCATAGTCATTTTGAGATAAATTCTCAGAGCTTTGATTGACAGAGTGGACTGGCACAAGAAATAAATCATTGCAGTCCATTTTAAATACAAGGGCTCAACACTGAACCACTGACAGCCTGAAGGTTCTAGGCCCAGTGTCCCTGTTTAGCAGCTGGTGCCTGCCTGCCTGAGTACATTTTAGTTTATGTTAGGGTTCAATAATTTCAGAAAAGTAACTGTTGGAAAGTCTGCAATATGAATGAGCTGACATCAGGAAAAAGAAGGCAAATTTTGAGCCCCAGAAGGATAGGAATTTGAGGTGAGAACTGTTAGTTCCTAAGAGTCACGCCCTCCCCAGGGCTCTGATGTTAGGCCCTCTTTAAAGCAAGGCTCCCATGTGCATCTCACTCTCTCTCTGCCTTTTTATCTTTTTATCTCGGGAGTTCTATTTTCACTCTTTCTTTCCTTCCCTTTCTCTCCTAGCCTTCTCTGCTATCATGATCATAAACCCTGTTAATCATGAACATATTCGTCTGACAATACAGCTCTTTTCTACATAAAAACAGACATTAAGAGTCTCCCACTATCCACCTCTGTCTTCTGCTGCATTCCGGTGTTCCCGAGTGCATCCATACAAACCTGCCTCGAGATAATTGAATATATGCGAATCATACCGAAATACGCACAAATCCTAATAGGAACAATACTAGATAAGAGGGAAAAACCATGCCTTCCTGAAGTACTCCTCAGCCAATGAACAATTGAAATATGATTAGGAATAGAAAAGACCATCTTTTTTTTTTTTCTTTTCCATTTTGTCAAGGCTGATGCTTGGTATCTTTAGAATCAAAAGTAACTATTTTTTTTTTTGCTACCCTGTACCTCCAGGACCTCCATTATGAAGCATTGTTTCTCAGTTAGGTACAGCCACCAATAGAGTGGACGGTGTGTAGGTGGTGGTCTCTCAGGAGTCATGAGCACCTCTGGCACTCAGACTGTTTTTCTCTGCATACCCTTGCCTGCTGAAAGGTCTGCAGTTCTTTCAAGAATTGCTCCCCAAGCTGAGTGTGGTGATATTTGCATGTAATCCCAGCACTAGGACAGCTGAGGCAGAATGATCATGCTTCCTGGGCTGCATAGTGAGCTTGAGGTCAGCCTGGGCCACAGAGACTCCATCTAAAAAAAAAAGTTTCCAGGTCTGGGACAGAAAATATTCCAGATGTGTCTAGAATGTGCGGGAATTGCAGAAAGCAAGGAGGATCAAGATCTATTTGCTTTATGTGAAAAGTAGGCAGTCATGAAGAAACTCCCATAAACCACAGATAGAATTTGAGCATCAGACACAACAGAACACCGTAGAAAAAGAACCATGACAGCAGTAGAGTTGAGCACCACCACATCTGAAATACCTAGTCACATCCTATATATTCACAATGGCACCTCCCCCTCACGCACACACACCAGTTCTTCCTTGGTCCACTGTTTTCCTTGCAGGTGAACAAGGGCTCAGTATCCAGACTGCTGATAAAAAAAAGAAAAAGAAAGAAAGAAAGACAGAGAGAGAGAGAGAGAGAGAGAGAGAGAGAAGAGAGAGAGAGAGAGAAACAGAGCATCTGTTTTGTTTGCCTTGTATGAACCACATTCAGAGTAAACCAAAGAATTGAAAGAGAAAAATTCTTTTCCAAAGTAGAGTCTCAGCTAATGAATGTGGAGCGAAGGAATGAATTAAAATATTACCATGTTGCAGCCCCCAATGCTATAAGGAATACATGCTGGAAATGATTTTTAAAGTTTGCTGATGCCATCAAAGTTAGTGGGCTAAAGTTAGAATTAGCCCAAAATCTTTATAAAACAGGATGCTTGGATTTCACCCTAAATATTTTAATCTAATTACCCTAAGTAATACCAAGATTTTTCTTAAAGCTCCCTATGTAACTCAAGGGCAAGCAAAACTTATTCTATGAAATAAAAGGATGATAAGAAACTTTATAAGGAAAGAGTGGAGGTGTGGAGAGCTGGCTCCTGTGGTCATGTCTGACCCATGCATAGCTTGTATAATGCCTGGCTCTCCAACAGTAGACACACACACACACACACACACACACACACACACACACACACACACACGATGTATATGAGTGTTTTGCCTACATGTGTGTATGTGTACCACATGTGTGCCTGTTCTCTAAGGAAGTCAGGAGAAGACATTAGGTCTCCTGGAACTAGAGTACAGATGGTTAATAAGCATCATGTCAGGGTAATGAGAACCAAACCCATGTCCTCTGCAAAAACAGTAAATGCTCTTAATGGTCGAATCACCTCTCTACGCCCCCCCCACTACCAATAGTTTTAATGAGGAAAGAGAAGACAGCTAGGCAGCAGGTACTACCAGCATGTCCTCTGCCTGCAGAACATCACTCACCAGACTCCTCCAGCACCACTGTCATCATTGGACCATCTTAAACTTTCATCCCATTTCTCTGCTTTATTTTTCTTGGCTTTACTAGTTCTTTTGATGAAAACTGACACATAAAGGACTTTTGAGTTAATTGGAGTTATCATATAATGGATCTACATTGTTAGCCTACAGGACACCACAGGCTAACAAATAAACAGCCTAGTACCAGGAATGGATTACCTTTTTTGGAGTTATTGGCCAGTGAGGTCCCACAGACCCCCCAAACACTGCAAGCTACCAATGCTACTGGTTATCTTCCAGAATTTGACATAAAGACCCCATTGCTCAAATCACCACATACTTGAGTCATATAACATGGAAAAATCAAGCTAGTACTTACCTGAAGCTTTCTTTCTACTGTTTAGCTGTAATAGTTCTGGATGGTGCTATTTGTGATACCTGGAGTGGCAGTAGTGGTGGTGGAGGTGATGATGGTGATGGGGGTGGGGTGGGGTGGGGTGGTGGTGGAGGTGATGGTGGTGGTGGCGGAGGTGATGGTGGTGACGGTGGTGGTGGTGGAAGTGATGGTGGAGGTGATGGTGGTGATGGTGGT